>JAQBSW010002519.1:0-101729 GCA_029291075.1 Eudiplozoon nipponicum | reverse complement strand
GCTATTCAACTAGTATATCGGTTTCGTCATCATTGAGAACTAAATAAGAACGTAACTGATCTACTGGATGAAGTGCACATACAATTCTTAGTTTATTCGGATAACTGTGTACATAATTGGATTGATATTTGTATCAAACTCAAAATCTCGATATAAATAATTTTAACACCTCCAGTAAAATCGATGATTGTTTAATTTATTGAATTCATTAAACATATGGAATTAGAATTGGGCAGGCTACGAGAAATATTCAAAATTAATGGTTCTTCTCTTAAAGCAATAGAAATAAAACCGGTGGATTTTTTAATACAGAGCCTTTAAGGGATACCAACAAAATTATTTGCCAGATATCAACACGAAGATCTACCAAAAACGAGAATTAAATACAATTCTGAACAACTGTTACCCCAGAAAATCCCTACAATGTGGCTTCGATTGATATCATTTATCACATTTCGTCGCATTCATTGCATGATTCCATTAAATATTTAACAGTTATTAATACTTTATTGAGGTGACCCAATATATATGCAATTGTTTATTAGGTGTTGCGGTCTTGGTAACAAAATATAAATATTGTTCAATCAACTTTGTTGGTTTGGTCACGTTTTGCGTAGGCCACTAATTCGATTGCCGAGTAGAGCTCTGCTCTCTCCTCCATTGCCAGATTGGCGCAAGAAATAAGGTGGGCAGATTTAGATATGGGAGAAACCGAAGTCACTGGCATTCTCATAGGGTTTTATAGGATTCGCTCGTCTACCAGGATGGGGTCAACGTGTGCATCATATTTTTTTATAGTTAGAAACCCTGAGCGATATAGCATCGAGTAGGGCTCAGTGGCGATCTTATTGCAGATGTCTAGTAGAATCATTTCAGTAGCTATTTTTGCATAGTAGGGCAGAGTTAGCTGCGAGGTTTGGTTTTATTCATGTTGTGATACAGCGAAACCCATAAAGAAGCTACATTACTGATGTTTCCACGCATTAAAGCTGAAATGGCCATATTGGTGCTGGATAGATTTTTAGTTTGCCTCACTTCTGTGAGTTATCTAGATAAATATACTCATAATAACTAGGTACTCTCACTCACTCTCTCTCTCTCTTTCTCGTAAACCTCAATAAAAATTTCTGTGCCTAAATTACTTCTTTGTCGTTTTTTTATAAAACTTTCGTATTTTTGTTAGGGTTCTCAAGGTTTTATGGCAGTGAAACATTAGTTAATAATAATTAAACGAACATAGTTTGTACGGGTGGTAATAAAAATTACATCATTCACGGTTGCGGTCTTGATATAAACGCCTGACCCGTTAAGTACATACATTTGTCAGTAGAAACTACGAATTTTATAGTGTAGAGCAGGAAATTCATTCAGTAGATCGGTGTCGTCCTCATTGGGAACTGATCACGTACTGGACATGCCCTGTCCGCGACAAATTCTGGTCAGTACGTGATAAGTTCCCAATAAGGACGAAACAGGTCTACTGGATGTATTGCCTTTTCTACACTATACAATTCTTAGTTTATACTGACCAAATGTAAGTAATTAATGGGTCAGGTGCTATATCAAGATCGCAACCTTAGTTACTAATGGCTTTTTATGGCTATGCATGATGATGATGATGATGCTGCTGCTGCTGATGATGATGATAGAAAATAATTCACATAGAATCAGAAGGATATATCAAATGCAGCATGAACAAAAGATATAATCTCAAGTACACTTGCGTTTCCTGCTTACTAACGTCTTATCAGTAGAAGCCGGAACTACGCTTTGAACTCGCTATGTATTTGGACAATAGATGTTGGACATTTGGACTGTACAATCTCCTTTACAAGGGAACAATCACATAGAGCCTTCGACTGCTGTGTCGACCTATATTGGATGGGCCATGCACTCGGATATCGTCTGTGTTTACTATCAGTGTATCATCCAGACGAGACTTAATTATGCTTAATTCTGCAGTTAAATTGTTCATTTGAGTAGTCAGTCCTTGAATCAGCGTTTCGAAGCCATCAGAAGCCATTTTTAAATGCACCACACATGCTTTAATTTTACTCAATTATATATAGAATTTTGCTCGCATAACGAGCATCGATTTAATAAAACAAATTTACAAATAATAATTAATTTATGTTCACTTCGGCTCGAAGTCTGCTTTTATCATTGGGCTGACTGCTTCATCCTTATACGGGCGCTTCTGCGAGGAATTTCTATTGAAATAATGTCTACCTAGATAAGACCCTTTGTTCATTCTTTGTCTTAAAGTTAGCTATTGCCACATCGACAATGTGTCTTCAATTCCAGCTCACAATATATAAAATTTACAAATCCAGTATTAAGCAACAGCCCAACAGTTTTAAATGTACAGAAACTCAATTGGCTACTAACATGGTGATTTTTCTGGTTACAAGCCTGTAATGAGTACCAATTTAATGCAATTTGAAATAGGAGAGGTTTCACAAAAAGGAGACTTACATCCAATTCGGAACACATGCTTCACCAGCAAATCTGTACGCCCTGGCCTCGAACGATATTGGTTGTATATCTATGGTATACTATGGTAATTATAGCATCAATCAATAAAGATGTAATAGTTATATGCTATTTGCAGGCTCATTATCTAAAAAACAATTTTGCGGTTATTATTTTAATAAAGGTTACGATCTTAATAGAAACTCTAGTCTTATTATATACAAAAATTTGTCAGAATAAAAGAAATGTTGAATAATTCTTTAAATCACGTTCGCGAGCTTGAAGTAAACACCAATTCCATTGTATTTAACCAGTCGTCGAAAAACATAACAAAACTACCGCCAGTCGCAACGCACCGACGCGTTTTGATCTTCCATGATCATCACCAGAGTACAACGGAAAATCGACTAGCGAGGATCAAACCGCATTGCATATATATGGAAAGGAAAATTAGATATGTGGCTGTCACCTCTAGTAGTCTTGCATACATTCTACGTGACGGGAAATTGTTGTGTTCACCTATATTGGATGAGCCATGCATTCGGATATCGTCTGTGTTTATTATCCGTATATATATCTATATATATATGCGTGCAATGCGGTTTCATTCTTGCTAGTCAGTTGACCGTCGAACTATGATAATGATCGTGGAAGGTCGAAACGCGTCAGTGCGTGCGATTGGCGATAGTTTTGTTATGTTGTTCGACAACTGGTTAAATACAATGGGATTGGTGTTTACTTCAAGCTCGCAAACTTGATTTTAAGAATTGTTACCACCACCCGCGCAATCAATTATTGTTTACTGTTCAATAATGAAGAAAAGAATATCGGTTTTGTCCTCATTGGTAACTCATAACGAACTATTCAGAGTTTGCCGCAGACGAAGCTCGAACTAGGGTACATCTGCTATGGATTCTGTTGCTCTAATCACTGAGCCACTCTGCCGCATACTACACACAAATTTCAGTTATATATTAACTTATATTTGTTGGTTTGCCTATCATTTATGTTGCAAAACTTGGACCTAAGGTTCCAACAAACCACCCAGAATCTCTCATTATGTAACAGACACCACGCTACCTGTGGATAAGGTATTGAGTATCTGTTAGCTCTTCACGAATTGCTTGGTAACTGTGATGCAAATTCGCATTCGAACGCGCGCATTTTTGTATGCCTGACACTATAACTTATAACAATACGTTGCTACTATGATTCAGTTAGTAGCATATTGTTTCACGTGAAATATTTCGTTAAAATCGTCAGATCAAAGACCGTTCTATATTTCATCGGGAAATAATATATGATACTTCCAATTGACTTCTTTGGTCGCAGAAATCGTATCAGTTCAATTAATGCCAACCATCAAATTAAAAGGACAAATCATCATAAAACCGGCTCCCTGCTACCGTTCTAAAATTGTCAATATGAATTTACATGAATGTAATCTATCGATGATAGAAATAGTGAATCTAATTCACGCTGCGAAATTCCTTCCGGGATAAATAGTCTATAGTTTCTAAACTGCAAAAGCTTCTTCACAAGTATAATAATAATTTATTGCATTTGTTCAAAAAAGCAGTTGACAAGGTGCCATCGGACAAATGCAATATTGCAATTCATGCTGACAAAACGCCTACTGGAAATAATATGCAAAATTTCCAAGCTCATACTTTAGTCGAAATAGCAGTTGTTACAGTCGGTGATCAATTCAAAACTAGAGTGTAGCAATGACCACATTCGAGGCCGAGTACGCTTCAATTGTCCTATCTGAGGCTGACGTGAATACAACAGAAAGTACTCGCATAAATAGACGAATTAAGAGGAAGCAGTCAGCAAAATGATGGAAGCAGCCTTGGAGCCGCAGAAGGGAATACAAAATAATAAATATTTGTATATATATATATACATACATACATATAGGCAATGCAATTAAACAATAATTGAATGCGCGGACGCTGGCAAAAATTCTTTAAGTCAAGTTTGCGAGCTTGGAGTAAACACCAATCCAATTGTATTTAACCAGTCGTCAAACAACATAGCAAAACTATCGCCAGTCGCACGCACTGACGTGTTTCGACCTTCCATGATGATCATCAGAGTTCGACGGCAAACTGACTATCGAGGATCAAACAGCATTGAATAAATATGGAAATCAAATTTAGATATGCGGCTCTTACCTCTAGTAGTCTCGTATACATTGTACGTGACTGGAAATGTCGGCTGCACAATTTCTATGCAGCCAATACGTGCATTAGCTCTTTGTAGTCTTCAATAAACATTAATTGATTGCGCGGGTGATGCTAACAATTCTTTATATCAAATCTGCGTGTTTGAAGTAAGCACCAATCGTCGAAAAACCTAGAAAATCAATTAATGTTTCATTGTATGGCCTATATATTTATTTGGCAAAATTTGCACACATTTAATGTTCGTGAATGCATAGAAATTGTGAAGCCTACATTTCCAGTCAAGTACAGTGTATGCGAGACTACCAGAGGTAAGAGCCGCATATATAATTTTGGCAATCCCTATATATGCATTGCGCATTGATCCTCGCTAGTCAGTTTGCCATCGTACTCTGATGATGATCGTGGAACGTTGAAACGCGTCAATGCCTGTGACTGGCGGTAGTTTTGCTTTGTTGTTCGACGACCGGTTAAATAAAATGGGATTGATGTTTACTTAAAGCTCACAAACTTGATTTAAAGATTATTTTTATTTTGATTTACTAAACAGACACGCATTATACGAGCAAGCTACTGTATATAAATGATTAAAAATAAAACATTTATTTTGAGCAAAATGACTTCAGACTGATTGAAAAACTTAGTAAGACAATTTTCTGCACAAATTAACACTTTGACTACGGAGTTAGTGGTGTTTAAAGCTCGTTTGGATGATACACTCATAATACACTCTGAGGGAATCCTCATATTAGATCCACCCAATATCGGTGAACTCAATATAGAGATATTGTTCTTCATCGAAGAAACGATCAATTAAGAGAAGTTGCAGAAACTCACTGACACTACGTTGCCCTGCATTATCCAATATTTGTTTGCGATGATGACGATGGATGCCACTTCAACATTTAGATGAAGATCAAATCAGTGGCAATGAAACAATTAAAATGCAGAACCATGAACTATTATTCATACAGATACATGGTTCCAGAAGAGGAGAGCAATCACATTTGAAATGCCTTCAAATGTTTCGCAAATACATCGTATATATTTTGGGAAAAATCGAGACTGAAAATTTGACATTGATCCGTTTCAATCAGATCAAGCTTCACACTGAAGGATACGTTAATTAGCAAAATGCATTTGTACATGACGGTAATTGCACGAACGGTGCAAGGCTAACGATCTTGTAAGGCTCATATAAAGCAATCTACGTCATATACATGAGTGCGCACCAGATGAGACGATATACAACAACCCTTCGTTCCCGGACACTCGCCAATGGATAGGCATGATCTTACATGACATGTTTTCAAATGGAAGTTGATATCACAGGTAGATTTCAAGGCAAACATGAAATATTTGGGTCTGTACGCTGCTCGATTTACTCAGTAGGATGGCGAAAATGAGGATTGCCACGTGGCCAAAAATAAATCTGGCTTTATAACAAAATCAATTCAAACAGAATCGAAGATGTATTATGCGCTTTAATATATTATGTCGACGTCTAAAAGGATTTTCCTGAAATTTTGATGAAAAATTATGCCAACTTTCGGTGAAATTTTCTTTCATATATGCACCAAAATGATCTGGTTAAACTAATTAAACGAACTTGGTTGTGAGAGCGGTGATAACAATTACTTGTGATCTTGTTATAAACATCTGATCCATTAAGCACATAAATTTTTCAGTACAATTGTTGGTTTCTACTGAAAAATGTATGTATGTATTGTATGTCTTGTATCCAGATCACAACCTTGATTCTAGTAACTGGTAAAACGTTCCGATTTGGACACATTGTGGCAGCAATTAGTTTCAAAATGACATAGCCTTATTTCTTGCGTCAGTTGGAAAAGCTGCGATACTGCAATCAGGTGAAAGAATTGCTCATTTCGCTCCAAAATTGCAATGAAACATGCGATTCTTTGAAACTAAAACGTACAACGTTTACAAAGCATCCAACATGGGAAAATTCTTGCGGAAATTTAATCTTATAATTTGAGATGACTGCACAGAATATCGCTTGAGGCTCTTGATCGATTATTGCACAGTTTGCGTGTAAACACACGACATTATTAGACAATCGATAAAAACTGTTGATTTTCAGAATATATATATATATATATATATATAAATATATATATATATATATATATATATAATAATATATATATATATATATATATATATATATATATATATATATATATATTTCTTTCTCTCTTCTCTCTATATATATATATATATATATATATATATATACCTCTCACGGCCGATGAATACAGTACCATAAATCGGTATACAGTCCTCCAGTGCAAAATGAGACAAGTTGGTTGCCTGGGTGGTGGAAAGAGTTTTGAAGCCGTTACGACACTGTATTCCAGCCACCTGATTACAACGTATGCCCCGTGTCAACGGTCGATCGCTTTAAACTAGGGCTTGAGTTAAACAAAGGTTACAAATACCAAGACTATATGGTGCTACTCAAAAGAAACTAGCAGGAAAGGCTCAAGAAACGCAGGAGATAAAAGAGGCCGGCGTTGTTGAGCTATTATCATTTGTTTTTAGTTTCTATGGTTTAGGTTACGATAAAAGGTGGTTTGCTCCGACCGACGGCCGAGTTCCGGCAGTTTAACTCGATGACCAAACCTGACCCATACCCCATGCCGGTTTTAGGAGATTTGTCCATAACGATGGCGAGAAAAATGTGGTTTGCCGTACTTGACGTACAGCACGGCGTTTTGCAAGTTGGCCGTCGGCCATCAGACAAGTGTAAAATAGCAGTACGGGTACATTAAGGTCATTTCCAATTCTCTTGGATAACATTTTAATCCAGATAAAGTTTAGAAACATCGGAGAGTGCGATTCATGGGTCACTTAGCCTAAGCAGATAGATGTACGCCCTTGGATTCGAACGTCCAGTCTATCAAGGATTATCCAGTGCCTACCACTAGAAATTAATTGCGCAGGATTATTTGTATAATGCATTTATATTTAGACCATATCTCCTGAGGATGGCGGTTACTTTATACAAATGTTCCAGGTTAACAAGGGCTAAGACACCGTTTCGTTGGACGAAGGAGGCCCATGAAGCGTTTATCTAATGTAAGAAATTGATAGACGCCAATTGCTAGACTTTCCCGGTGGAAGCAAGTAAATTGTTACAGACACGTTATATATTGGCATAGGAGCAGTATTATGAGTGGACGGATGTCCGGCGCAATATATAAGTCGCATTCTTACTAAAGCGGAGCAAAACTCTACCGTCCCTAAAAAGGAATTCTTTACCATACGGTGGGCACTACAAAAGTTGAGATATTTTGTCATCGGTGGTCATATATATACGTCTTTATCGATCAGAAAGCATTGGTGCATCGGCGGTCACTTGGTAATGAAAAGAAAAAAATACACAGAGCAGTTGAAAGCCTCAAAGAAAACGAAGTAACGATCCACCATTGAGAATGTGACAGCCGATGCGTTCAACATAATATCTGCTGTTTGAGTATAGCAACTTATTAAAGCCACCGAAGAATAGAGTAATGAGGACACATCCCAAGAAGTAGTTAGCTAGTCAAAAAACGGCACATCGGTGTCCGCACCATATAAAGCGTTGATCATGCGACAGGAGCTACTCGTGTTTAAATAAGGACAAACAGTGCGATATTTTTTGCCGGAGTCTATGCATAATAAAATGATTGCGTCTTTATATAGAAGGTTAAAATATCCTGGAGTTGAGCGCCTCATCGAAACATTGCAAGCGCGATTGTAATGATCCGGCATGTCCAATGATAATTCTAAATATTTTCATTGTTACAAACCCCAAAAAAGTGCAAAAATGTCAATGCGATTGCTTTCAACGCCACTTCATGAAACCAATCTTCGCCTATCGACTGAGTGGGCTCAATGCCGGTGACTCGTGGCGGAGAACCCTACGTATTTTCCATTGGCGATAAGCTTACACGATGGGCCGAGATTGTACCTTGCATGCAAATCACAGCATAGAAGATTATCAAGTGTTTAAAAGGGCGCTGGTTCAATTGATTTGGTGCACTATAAGTTGTTTTTGTTGCCAACCAGGTTGCACAGTTCGACACGAGAGAATTTAATCAGTGATACAAGGTAATTGACATTAAACATTCGCGCACAGCCACTTACCACCCGCAGAACAATGAGACGACTGAGCGAGCGCCTCGCACGATAAAAGAGGTCTTGCGATGTTGGTAACATGAGGCCTCCGGGTCTCGGCGAGACAAATTACACATGGCCGAGCGGGCCATGCGATTTACAATATCAACGGCTCCAAGATTTGCTTTGGCAGTCATGGTCTATGTAGGCTAGATACGACTGACAGGCGAGCCCGTAAGTCTATGACCTTATAAGATATTCGAGAGTGCCTAAAAAAAGATAAATGAATATGTGCGCGCCACGCAGCAACAAGCCAATTTCAAGTCGTCTTGCATGCACTCGCCTATGGACCGGGACTACGCCATGTCGTCGAAGGTGGTGACCATGGCATACCGTCAATGCTGGTCCGTATCGGGCAGAAAGTGTCGATGCAGAGTACAAAACCGTTATCGTTAACATTACACTGTTGCACTTGATTGCTTAAACAGGGTGCCAGGGCCAAATCCTTAAGAGGGGGAGAAGATGTTATAGTAGCCAACTTTGAGACCAACAACGCTCCAATGGCAATATTTAGGGCTGACGTGAATACAAGCAAAAGACCTATCAGAAGTGCGCGAATTAACACGAAGCTGTGTAAGGAGAACGATAGAAGCAGATGTCGAACCGCAGAAGAGAATACGAACTAAACATTATTTATAATTTAAGTAAATGGACTCCCATTATGCTACTACAGCAAGCTTTCTGCAATGTTTAGCAATTTAGAATTGTGGAAGTGAATTAGCGTATATCCGTAACGTGAAATTTTAGGTTTGGGCTTTCTTCATTTTCATAACCTAGATTTATTTTCGTCCCTATTTAAGCGATTAAAAGTATTAAATTGGTGCAGTAATTGGCATTGCACAATTATCTGTTTGTTTGTTTGACTAACAAGTTATAAAAAGAAATTAATAAAATAAGTGTGATATTTGATTTAATCTGTTTCGTTCATATTTTGGAATGACCAGTCACGTAAAATCTAAGTGACCTTTCACTAGATAGGTAAATATAATTAAATACACACACAAACAACTAAGTGAAATCCGTGGCTGCATTTTTATATACTATTTGAACGCGTCAAACTTACTGTTTTATTTACTATAATCAAGGTTACGAACTTGATATAAACACCTGACCCATTAAATACATACATTTGTCAGTTTAAACTAAGATTTGTATAGTGTAGAAAAAGCAATTCATCTAGTAGACCGGTTTCGATCTTATTGGGAACTCATCACGTACTGGCCAGAATTTTCCGCAGCAGGTTGGCTCAGTGGCTAGAACACCAGATTCCGAAGCAAATGTGCCCAGGTTTGAGCCCTGTCCGCGGCAAATTCTGGTCAGTACACGATGAGTTCCCAATAAGGACGAAACCGGTCTACAGGATGAATTGCCTTTTCTACACTATACAATTCTTAGTTTATACTGACAAATTTATGTACTTAATAGGTCAGGTGTTTATATTAAGTTCGCAACCCTGAGTATAGTAAATTTTATCACCGCCCGCGCAACCAATGTTCGCTTTACTATGTAATTGTTTTATCCTTATCATGTGATATACGTAATTAAGGGTGACCTCACTAGATATGGAGTAAAGTGAAACAAATACGCCCTTAATGAAACCAAGCCCAGGTAAGTGATAAAACTAAAGAAAGAAAAAAAGATGCAAATGAGAAATGAAACTTATAACATTCAATTTTTGCTTTTGACCGGCTTATTTCACAAAAGCTATTGAAGTTTAGTTAGATAGGCGCAGGTCACGTGTGTTTGTATATACAACGGATAAGTATTGAGTTCAGAATAAATGGATCCACGAGTACATCCATCTGAAAGGATCTTCAGCGACTGGATGTAAATTTATCCTTTGCACGATTCAGACTAACTGTTTCATTCTTTCTATTTGAAATGATGTAATCAAAAGAAGAACTCAATGGTTAATAAATTGACGAATTCTAAATACAAATCAGATAAAAATTATCACAACGTTAGTAAAATGCGGAAACTTAGTCAAGGTACAAAGTTAAGAATGTGAAGGCCCAACCAGAAAATTACGAAAATTACAAATCGATATGACGATAATTGTAAGGAATGGAGATAATTAAGATTCAAAACCCAATAACAAGTATAATAATTAATAGAGCCAACAAAAACATTACCGATAATAATAGATTGACCGGTTATATATTTATAAGTACACTAATACGCTAAACTTAATCTAAAGTTCTTTGTTATTTTGCAGATTGTTTCCTATTCGGTTTCGTGCAATCGTCCTTCCTGACCATTAGTTAATTCTGTTTTCCAAACCGAACCTATCGAATTTTTCACGACTGCTTCATTCACAATATGAACTCTTGATTTTATTTGAATAAATTCCATAATCAATCTTGTGGTTCTGTTGCAATAACATTTCTCCATGCGTCTGCAATCATCATCGTTAATGGTGTAACGAAAAAACTGAATGACGGACAAGATAAGAGGCAGCAACACGCATATACTTATACGCAGCTCAGTTTTCTTCTCTTCTTACCTCGACTGGGTGCATGGTTTCATCAACATAAATTAGGGTACACTTTTGCTCAGGATTCCATGCACTCCTGATATATATATATATATATATATATATATATATATATATATATATATATATATATATATATATATATATATATAGGAAGGTTGATTTACGTATTTAAACTTGGGATTAAATTTACTTAAGACATACCTCATTGTTAAATACTGATATATATATCCGTTGAATTTTTGCGGAATGCGAGCTTCGTATGTTGAATCTTGAGATTTGCATTCGCGGGTTGTCCTTTTGCCCTATCAGCTTCGCGAAGATCCGATCGATTCCCATTTCCAAGTACGCATCGATTTTTTCGTCGTTTAGGCCGGATACGAATTCTTCCCTTTCTTCCGAAGACTTCAACATTGTTCATACTAACCACTGGAAATGAGGTTCGATCTAATATTCGTCGACTTGAAACGTTTCAGAACGATCTTTCCCACGGGCCTCTAATCACACATAAACTGTAGAATTCTCAAAATAGCAGATTTAAGCAAATGTGGTAATCTCGTTCCGAAACAGTTCTTTTAAATTTTAATTTTATGACTCACCAATGATTTTAAACAAAGAATTCGTCTCAGTAACTTAACTCTATATATGCATATGCATGGAGAACATGAAAACACTTATTCAAAATATATATATATATATATATATATATATATATACTGCAAATGGCAGACCAACCCTTACAAATGTTTCTTGAATGAAGATTGTTTTTGCGAACCTGGATTAATTGAAATTACCTGATCTGCGTTTTGACTAACGCAGATTTCATTGTTCCAGTAGTTTTCTTCTCTTACCTCAGTATAATTGCAGCTATCTCAAATTCCCGGTATACATAATCCCATCATATGTGCAGAATGTTGGACGGGAGATAGAAAGAATCGAACACGTGTGTTATAACTGTAATAACAATGTTTGTTAAGGATATAATATATATATCTATGTAAATATATATATCTATGTAAATATATATATATATATATATATATATATATATATATATATATATATATATATATATATTAATTGCCTGTTTTAAATCAAATGGGTGAATACACGTCTGCTATTGCACAACACATCATCGAAACAATGCACGTATGTTCTCCAGACGTAGCATTCAAAGTAATTACTAAATGCAAAAACAAAAAGGAGCTAGCCACATACGAAGCCTTATGGATAAACAAATTGCAGCCGGATTTATGTAAGCAGAAGGAGCACGTACAAGCATTGAGCTTGAACTGGATGTGACGCACGCAATTTGATTGGTTTCTATTTTTCACACTTTCTTTGTTTACATATTTCTATCTTGTTTTGCTTTTCCAATTTATATATAAAGATATGTTCATGAGTAGATATTTGAGAAGACCATGAGAAAGAAAATTTTATTATATCTGATAAAATTTCTTTTTGTTTTTGCACATAAGAAGGGTACAATGAATTTTATTAAAGCTGGCATTTGAAAAGAATATATATATATTTCAAATTTATATATGTATAATGATTTATTTTATATATATTGACGCATATTTATACACAATTATTTCTATGAGTTGGTTAACTTGGGAGCATGCATATTATTTTCTTTGTTAGACCTCTAGTTTGTCCTTACTATCTCTTCTTTTCTCTATTTATTAAGTCTTAACCTAAGCGTCGCTCAAGCATTCACACTTTTTCTATCGTGGTAACTGAATGCCTTTGGTTTATCCTGCGGGTCAAATTTGAAATAATGTTTACTAGGTGCACAATACCTCATTGTATATTTAAAAGTTCATCGCCAAAAAATTGTATTTGACAATCAAGTTGCGGTATTTTTTCAGTTTTGAGTTTTAACTTTAGTTACCGTTACATCCCAACATTAGTTATAACACACATGTTCGATTCTTTCTCTCTTCCTCTGCACACCAGATTAAATTATGTATACCGGGAATTTGGGCTTCACAATTATACTAGGGGTAAAGGTTGGTCTGTAAATTGCAGTATATATATATATATATATATATATATATATATATATATATATATATATGTTAGTAAGTGTTTTTATGTGCTCCATGCATATGAGTTGAGTTACTAAGATAAATTCTTTATTTAAAAATCATTGGTGAGTCAAAAAGCTAAAATATAAATAGAACTGTTTCGGAACGAGGTTACCACATTCGCTTAAATCTGCTATTGTGAGAATATTAATGTGCATGTGTGATTAGAAGCCTGAGGATGGTAACGGAAAGATCGTAACGAAGATTATATCGAATCCCATTTCCGATGGTTAAAATTGAACGATGTGGAAGCCTTCGGAAGAAAGAGACGAATTCGCACCCAGCCTAAACGAAGGCAAAATCGATGCGTACATGGAAAAGTACATCATTGTTATTTTTTATTGACTTCAAAGCCAACTCACTACCGAGCCTGTATAAGAGTTAGCTCTACGGTTGCCGAATAGGTACATGGTACCAACATTATAGTTGCCGAGTCGGTACCAACACACTGTATTTCAAGATATGCTAAATTTCATTAAAATTGAGAATTACAACAACTTCTGAACACCTGTTACTCCAGAAAATCCCCAAACCCTGGCTCTGATGTGCACATGAGATTATAACTTTGGTTAATCATTCTGGTCCTATTTAAACAAATTTATTACTACTTGCGCACAACCAAATGCACAAACAACTGAGTTTGTATGTCAACTTCCGAAGAAATTCACAAATTTTAAAATGCGCGAAGAGGAATTAGAAATATTATTACATTTATGTTGGTCCGATACTCAATTAATTTCCAATAGTCAACTATGCAGAAAGATTGACTAGGAATGGGTTCCGCATCAAGGCCTATGTGCCTAAGTGCATGTTAGAACGACAGAACTTTGCTTTATTAAGTGAAGTGAAACTAAACACCTCCTAATGTTGCTATATTTTTATGTGCGATAGCAGTGTGCATTCTTGTGAACTGCTTAATAAATTAAAGGAATGGCATCCGAATGTTAGACTTACAATTGAAAACGAAGGTGATGCTACTCTAGCTTTTCTTAATGTGTTGATGGTACATTGTGCCGATCAGTTGTGCATAGGAAGACAAGGAAAAGTCAATATTTGTATATCAACGTCTAATGACCGTTGAAATGAAAAAAAACTAAGACATTGGGTAATAGAAAACAGCATATTTATGTATGGATTTACTGGAGTAACAGGTGTTCAGAAATAGTTGTAATACTCAATGTCGGTGAACTATAGCATAGATTGATATCCATCATGTTTGTACCATGTACTGACATGGAAACCATAGTGTTAGTAACATGTACCTTTTCGGTACAATAATGTTGGTATCGGTTACTAACACAATAGCCATAGTGTTAGTATCCTTTACAGACTCGGTATATATATTATATAGTGCGAGTTAGCATTGAAGTCACATTGTCGTTGACTTTAGATGATGTTAGCTTCACAATTGCAGGTTTACACATTCGTCTAGGAGATTGTAACGTCCTGTTATCCCACATTCCTCACCCAATTATATAGTGGTTAAAAGGCATAATATCGGCTCCTACTGATAAGTCGCCTGTAAGCAAGAAACGAATGTGCACGAGATTATACTTTCTGTTTATGCTGCCTTTGGTTTATCCTTTTGGTCACAACTGAACTAATTTGTTACTAGGTTCGCAATACCTAATACATACTTGCATATGCATTAGCTCTCCGCAACAAACAGAATTTGACTATTTATTCTCCTGAAAGATTTTTGGCTGAGTTTGATGGTATGCGTAATGATCCAATAATTAGCGAGTACCCACAAATTTTTTTAAGATAATTATAACTATACTGATATAATTTATCCTGTTGTGATTAACCATACAATTAACAAAACACCGATGTATATTCACCTACAAATTGAAATGTGAAAAGACGACACGCGTAAAAGGTAGATTGCGTTCATCGTTGGCGCTCAAAAAAATTTCAGCCAACTCAGTTGTGACTGCATTCATAACCTAGCCTTCATCTACCTAGTGTGAAGACAAAATTTCACTGCAATGTTCATCTAACGTTAGGTAAAATAGGAAGTGTGCCTATGGGCATTCATAATTCAGAAGACGCGGACAAAGATTTCGTCGGTCTTTTCGGAGCCCACATATCAAGTTGGTGTCTGTAGGGTAAAATTGATGTTGTACACACAGATTTAATGAAGCATATTTTGGGCGTGTGGAAATGCGTCATGCCAATTAAAGCTTTTGACTTTTAATTCAGACTAGATGTGCGTGCGTGCTCCCTATTTGGAGGCTAATGCAATAAATAGACGTTGTTCAGAACTGTGTAAACAAAAGCAATTTGTTCGTGCACTGGTATTGCCCTAAAGCTGTCCAAGACGTATACGACATTGTGCTGTGTTTTGTTTCTTCCATTTGAACCTACTTGACTTATATGTATATATTATTATGCACTGCAAGGAAACGGCAATTACATTATTGCCACGCCTAGCAAGTGTTGTACGCAGGCTCAGATGTCTTAGTAAATGTGTGTTGTGAAAATAAGCAATTACATTTAGGTTTGGAACGAGCCTTCTTTCAGCATACTTTTCTCCTGTTCAGGCGTGTTAATGGTTATGCATAAGTGTATCATCTACTTTTTCTAAAGCTGGGTTTCCTTTTGATGAGTAGAACAGTGATAAGTCAACCATTAAACAGAGAATCTGATGACCAGTTTCATTATTTTCACTCCAAATTAATTTCAATGAAAGCTACCAACAGCATACAGGGAACACAAAACAGCAATAATAAGCGAGTGTTAAAGGTATATTAAAAATATAAGCTCAAACTGCTCAAAGTGGCAGTATTCCAGGATTTAAAATTTACCAATAAATGGACAATATATATATATATATATATATATATATATTATGGCAATGATGAATTTGAGAATCATTAAAAGTGTTTGTAAATTTTGAAATCAATGACAAACCGATAGATTAATAAATATAATATGTTTATTCAGAAAAACTGCCATCTGGTCATAAAAATTAAAAGATCAAGATGTGAATCATGAGTAGGATCATTGAAAGAATGTAAATGGTGAAATTACTCAAATGCGTAGTTTATTCTTTTATTATTATTGATTTAAAAATAGTAAACGCGCAAGTTTCTAATAATCAAAGAATTTAGAAAAATAAACCGAAAATCTTGAATCCTGTCCATTTTCAGGCGCAACGATTATTGGCCTTGATTGATTGGTTCTCACTTGTCCTTTCATTTTGGAAATAAAGATGGAAAATCTTACTCCACCGTCATTTGCAGACAAGCAGCTGATGAGGAGCTCAAAAATGAAGGGACAAGTGAGAACCCATCAATCAAGGCCAATAATCGTTGTACCTGAAAATGGACAGGATTCAAGATTTTACCGACCTACGAGTGCTATCAATTTTTCTACACAAGAAAAATGCGGTCAAATCCACAAGAAGGACAGCACTGAGCAAAAAAACTCAACATTTAATAAACAGAAATGTTTTAAAAACTGTTAAAGAAATAAAATCAAAGAACATAGAAATGCACGAAACTATAGCGCGAAGAGTTAAACATGGGAAGTAATTTAATTGCAATTCTTTTTCAGATTTGAACTTCTAGATGACTAAAAAACCATATTATGAAAATAATAACATACCGTTAACATAAAGGCACTCTTTTTAGCTGCAAATTCAAAGAAAAAATAAAATTCTGGTAATGTGCACAATTTCTTAACTAGTACACAAACCATAATTCTCTGGGTCCTCCTCTAAGTGTTGCCTGATACGGTGTTTAACTTTGCATAATAGTGATGTTGGTACTCTTTACAAATTATGCAGATATATTGTGAATTTGCATTCAACTCGGATAGCTTAATACTGTGCATCCATACGACTATACTACTGCGTGTACAAAACATTCGTAGAGAATATTTTACTGTCCAATTGTTTGACGTTTATTAGCCAAATACATAGTGGGTTTGGAGTGATATGCCGGTTTTTTCTGATATATTACCGGGAGACACGAGCCGCGTTTGTTATACATATTAGTTTCCGCAATGAAGAATATAGAATCAGAGTAGTCAATTCGAATTTTCAGTGAAAACAGGTTTTGAGTGTGTATTAACACACAAACTAGCACCAATTGTGGTATCTATGGAGGGGTTTCAATGAAAACGTCATTATTTTACTTGAAATCTGATATAGCCCAGAGTTAATTTAATATCAAAAGATAGCAAGCACGATTAATTTAAATTATATTCCCCCAGATCACCTAAAGCTAAATCAGACTACGAAGAATTGATCTCGATCTTGTGGAGGAAGCTCTTTAGTCATAGAAAACTCAGAAAATATTAGGTCCACGTGGTATGTGCGCTGGGCAGCGGATGAATGTCGGCCCGTTTAAAGCTCCATTAAAGGAATGACAGAAGTAACGCTGCGGTATCGGTATCTGATATCCCCATGGCTCAAGAAGAAGTCAATACGCCTCGCAAGTGTTTTCTCCACGTACATCTAAGAAAGAACGGTTCCTGAAATGAGAAGCGCAGATGCAGAGCGGCAGTTGATAAATAAAAAAAAACAACTAGTTCGATTCAGATTAGGTCGCAATCAGAAACAAGAAACGTTTCTTTTCCTGTTATCCTGACACGGAGTGAGTGTTTGCGCATTAAGTCAGACTTGGACGAGATGTACATAACAGATTCTACAATCTAATAATTAACAGTATCTCCTTGTACAAATATATACATAAACACAAACTCTCTGTCTCTCTCTCTCTCACACACACACGCTTATAAGTATATTTACAAAAAGAAACTTACTTGCAGGAAGGACGCGGTTTAAGTTTCTATGAGGGTAAAAAATGGCAAGCCAATACTGTGGCAATGGCCACCTTTAAGACAAATAGTGAACAAAGGGTCTTATCTAGGGCAGACAGTATTTCAACAGAAATTCCTCGCAGAAGCGTCCGTATAAGAATGAAGCAGTCAGCCCAATGAGAAAAGCAGACTTAGAGCTTAAGTGAACATAAATTAATTAATGTGTAAATTTGTTTTATTAAATCGATGCTCGTTGTGCGAGCAAAATTCTATATATAATTGAGTAAAAATAAAGCATTTGTTGTACATTTAAAATGGCTTCTGATGGGTTGGAAACGTTGATTCAGGCATTGACTTCTCAAATGAACAATTTAACTGCAGAATTAGGCACAATTAAGGCTCGTCTAGACGATACGCTAATAATAAATACCGAAGACATCCAAGTACGTGGACCATCCAACATAGGTGGACA
Source organism: Eudiplozoon nipponicum (assembly GCA_029291075.1). Lineage (NCBI taxonomy): Eukaryota > Metazoa > Platyhelminthes > Monogenea > Mazocraeidea > Diplozoidae > Eudiplozoon > Eudiplozoon nipponicum. The sequence continues at coordinate 83,066 of JAQBSW010002519.1, read as the reverse complement.
AAACAAATACACATTGGTCTCGTGAATTGCAAGCATTTCTATCTGTTATAGACAGTTTTAACAAAACACCTCCAGAAATGGTACTACGGTGATACTTTAAACTCTGCTAGGCGTGTGGAGGAGATAGGTGGAGCGGATGCAAGCGTAAGCCGGGAAGCACTCTACGCGTTAGCACATCATTTATCAGTAATTGCGGCAATATAAGTTGTGTGAGAGAGAAATAAAAGAATGCGAAAACAAATAACCGTAAAGAGAACAATGTTGGGGGGGGGGGGGGACAAGACAGCACACAATTACCTGGCACTTGTTTTGCCAGAAAAAAAGTGGAATTAATACATTTCCCAATGTTTATGTCGTTGTTGTTGTTGTTGAATCAGACCAAGCACAATTTAACACTTGCTTCATTCACAGCTCATTTTAAGAGTGATGAGTTGGCGACTAAAGAAGCTGCACAGCTATGAGTGGAAAAACAGGTGGAATCAAAAAAACGAAGACAGGGAGAAAATTAAAAAAACTTGTTAGGCAAAACAAGGAGCGTGTAGGAAGGCAACGAGTATTTTAAAACGGCAAAACTGTAAATGGACAGAATAAACGGGTGACTAGAATAATACAACACAGATGACATGACAAGTACACGTGCAAACCATTAAAGACCAGAAAAGAATAACAGCAAACAGATTGCTGTGGGTAGACCTGACGTCCACCTTCTCCTGACGGAATTTAGACGCGCGGCCTACGGTTAACGTGAGCACTATACGGTAAGAATCTGAAGGAAGCTTGTCATTAGTTTGCTCAAATTGACACTCGGCTTATTCAGAATTAAACAAATTCGAATTAGTCTCTTGCGAACATCGCAATCTCAAGCAAGAAGTTTGACGATATGTGGCATAAAATTGACGCACCTAGAATATATTGTTGACGCCCGACAACATGCATACGTCTACGCTAACAACATTGCAGTCTGGCCATGAATAGCTGTACGATCATTAGCCTGTAAATCCTAATTAAACTAACTTTGTCATAATATTAAATAACTCTCAGCAAGAACATAATGCAAGTAAGATGTATTGCCGACGTTCCCTTGCTTTAAAGGTGTTGTGTACAGGTTTGGTTTGCCGCATTTCTATGCTTTATCTAGGTAAATATACTCACGGTAGCTAGGCCCTTTGCCACATAAATCACTCACGTTTAATAATTTGTTTGCTTAAATAATTATTTGACATTATTAAAAAAATCTTGATTTTATGATTTTTGAAATGTTTATATGGGACTCAAAATTTAGCTAAAAATGACTTTTGTATTGATGTGCATGTTGAAGATGATGACGATTATGATGTTAGTGATGAACCTTGATAGTTATATTCGCTTAGACCGACGCCGTAGAGATTGACTGCGTAATGGCAGACGACTTCCAGATATTCGTAACGAGAATTTTTTATGAGCCTCTGCTATACTAAAGTAACATTTATCTCGTTTATGATTTTGAGATAAAATAACTTAATCAAGACGTGTCGTTACCTTTTTGAAGTTGGTATTGTTGGTTATAATTTCAAAAGAAACAAACAATTTATGATGATTAATAAGCTGCCATATTTGCCCTTCATGGTTTACAGATTAACACATGGCATCGTAGATTCTTGCACGACGCTTCGATTTCGTCATTCCGAAATCAACATCAGGCTGACGATCACACAATGTTGCACAAGACGTACCGTTATACGCCAATTGGTACAGTCTAATTTACACTTATTTCAGAACTACGAAATCGAGACGTCCTGAAATGGTCTACAATACCAAATATTAATAAAAAAACCATGAAAGACAAAGATGGATGTTTAAAAATGAAAGCTATACTGCGCACAAAAGATTTTAATTATGGTGATGCTAGCTGGAAAACTCGCAAACATGTTTCAAAATCTAATTTGTTAAAATGACACCAGTTAAAAATAAAGGAAGGCCAAATATGGTTCGAAAATAGACTTCAGTTAACTTCAAATGTACGGATTACACTTTGTTCAAGAAAATAGCATAAATGTAAACAAAACTCTATACGGCAAGGGAAATATATTTCGTCTGGCAATTTATGCATTCCAAGATTTGCATTACCTAAATGAATTTGATTAGTATTATTGCTTTGTGTTATAATGTGCGTGGCTCTGAAGAGGAGCGCCAGCAAAGGAGTGTCGAAATATCGACAGGAAAATTACTTAATGCGATGCTATCGGAGTAACCCGCAAGGTTTTCAGAAGCGCGCGGCCATTACACTTATTTGGTGAACCATCAGCCGGCTATACTGCTGATAAGTTTTTACTGGCATGTCAAATGAAATGGGAATTTTTTCCACGATGGCGAAAGTAGCAGAAGACATCGAAATAGCATATATGTGAGTATTGGCTATAAATCTGTATTTAGAGTACCACGATTATCTTTCGTGGGCTGTCCATTTTGCTCTATCAGTTTCGCAAAGATCCGATTGAGTCCCACTTCCAAGTACGCGTCGAGTTCATCTTCGTGGTGGCAGGGTGCTGATTCGTCCCTTTCCTCCGAAGGCTTCAACATCGTTCATGCTAACTGGCCAGTGGTTCGTATGAACGAGGTAAAAGCCTTCGGAGGAAAGGGAAGAATCAGCACGCTGCCGCCACGCAGACGAGCTCGACGCGTACTTGTAAGTGGGAATCAATCGGATCTTTGCGAAACAGCCCCCGAAAGATAATCGTGGACACTCTAAATGTGACGCTCGTATTGTGCAATCCTTCAAGACATACCTGATATAAATCTATAGATTGACGGTATAAACTAAACATTGTAAACTGTTTACTAGACAACGAGTTCGTCATTCTTAGACAACATCTTAGTAGAAGTTAAGGCGGACGGAGATAGGAATCGAACTGGAGATTATCTATTTCACAGCCATGCAGACCACTCGCAACATCGCGATCATTGAGCATTGCATGCAATTCAAACTATTAGACAAACTATGTTAGACTTACTTTGCTTTTTGTGAGCACGTGCTAGTATTATTGTCACTAAAAGACGAGTACAATGCCGCGCGGAACTGCTGTGCCCATTACATTATTGCAGCGGAATCGCATTGCAAATCTAGATTATTAGTAAACATTCACAGGATAACATGCAATATTACATGCAGTGTTCACAAAACGTGCAAAACTATGGTCAAGAAGGCAGCTTCGTTTGCTGTCTGGTTTTATAACGAACTATATATATATATATACATATATATACATATATATATGAGACAAATAGCAGAATATTGCAAAGTCGTCAAATAAATGAAAAACTGAGGGCAAATAACAGAAAAAAACTTCAATGAACTGCCACAAGCAATGCTTCCAAACGCATATGCACCAACACACACCACCTTTACAATGATCAAACTTCCACTCCTATAAATTAATGAGAGACAATAACTCCTATTTATAGTGGAAAATAGTTTCTTATGCAGCCACGCTTGTCATACTATCTATTGACAACCTTTACAGGAAAATTTATGATTGATTAACACTGTGCAGGTGAAACAATAAAGAAAACTGCACGAGTTTCAGAGAATAAAAAACCAAAATAAAAAATTCACAACATAATTAATTGTTTTGTTGCGAATTGTGGAGTATGTGAATATATATGATTCTATAAAACAGGAATTTTGCGATCTTTTATCTCAAAACAAAGAAATTACAGACATAAAACTACTCATCTACTAAAAGACCTCAAGTGTAATTCTAACATCTGTCCGTCGATGACTTATCCACTGGTCGCGCTAAAATGTTCATGTTTAAGGACCCTTTGTGAAGAACGGTAAAGAGCCAGGATACCTCATTAGCGTCGCCATCTTACGCAATTCGGCGAAGAGACATGGTTTATTCATATATAATCCTTCAACATAAATTATTTGTCCGCATTTCAGCACTGAAAAGTACCCGACCACGACTGAATCGACATTACGCTCAAGTACACTGTAATACATGGTGCCAAATACCGAGAGGGCACAGGAAATATTAAGTCACATTCAAATTTTAAAAAAATAGAAATGGAATGAAAGACTAAAATAAGTGATGCAAAAATGCTATAAAAAAGTCATAGCTAAGAAAGTAAAAGGTAAAAACTGCTTGCATAACACAAGCGATAACATGTTGAACTATGTATAACATAAATTTTTGAAGCCCCCCCAATGAAAGTAGTGTCAGTTGAAACCCCCGCCCAATCGTATAACACTCACTTAGGCACACAATGTCGCTACCAAATTCTTTTTAGGGATTAACTGGGCCAAATTTAAATGGCCAAATAAAAGGCGAGAAGAAGCAGCACATTATTCACAACTAGGATAACTGCAGTACTTCCCTATTAGCGGAATGCATTGGAACTAGGCGAAGTTAGCAAAAATGTTATAGGGCTCAGATGAGACTAGCTAAACGTGTTTAAACTAGTTAAATCAATGGTAGGAATTGTCGGCAGAATATCAGACGTCGTTGTTGCGCCAGTGTCGGCAGTAGTTGGATCGATTGTAGTAGTAGTCGTGCTACTACTACTACTACTAGTAGTAGTAGTAGTTGTGGTAGTAGTTGTTGTTGTTGTTGTTGTCGTTGTTGTTGGAATCATGGTAGTTGTTGAAACAATTGGCATTGGCGTCGAAGCACAATTTACTGCTTGTGTCGTCCGATAAATGACCTGTGAGTGCTGACCCAATACCGTATAGTTTAATACGACGCTTAAAGAAGAATATGAACGACACATGAGCGCATCATTTAGAAATACAATAAACGTGAAGGAAAGAGCATGCAAAGAATGAAAATCGAAGACAAAATAATTAAAACTTTGACGGGCAATTGAAATAATAATAGATTTGACATTTGAGTATTTAAACGGTTTTAGCAGGTAAAATACATAGGTTTGTTAGGTTTTAATTTATCAGAACGAATCACCTGAAAGAGTTGAAACGTCTAACATGGAATGGTGGGTACTAGCCAGTCGGAATGGTGACATAATTTCACAAAGTAAATTTAATAAAAAAGCTACAGAGAATCCTGCAGATGATTGCCATAATTGATTGTGTCACATATGACAAGTTCCGGTGAATGCAATTAGTACAGCAACTATGTACGTAAGCTGCAATTGTTGTCCCTCAATTTGTCAATTCAAGAGGCATCGCTTATTTGGCCAAACCTCGCCCGACCCATCTGCATCGTTGTTTTCTAGACTATGGTGTGAGTCTACCTAGGCACGTATACACTTTGACTTTATTTTGAGCAATCAATCTCAAGAGGCTTCGCTTATTTCGTCAAACCTTGCCGGACCCATCTGGGTCGTTATTTTATAGACTATGATGTGAGTCTACCTATGCATGTATACACTTTGACTTTATTTTGAGCAATCAATTTCAAGAGGCTTCGCTCATTTAGTCAAACCTCGCTGGACTCATCTGGGTCGTTGTTTTCTAGACTATGATGTGAGTCTACCTGGCATGTATACTTTGACTCATTTATAGCAACAACTTTCAAGAGGTTTTCTGCTTATTCTGTCAACCTCGCTGACCCATCTGGGTCGTTGTTTAGACTATGATGTAGCTCACCTGGGTATGTATACTCTTTGACTTAATTTTGAGCAATCAATCTCAAGAGGCTCTGCTTATTCTTCGTCAACCCTCGCCGGACCCATCTGTCAAGTTGTTTATAGACATGATGTGAGTCTACCTATGCATGTATACACTTTGACTTTATTTTGAGCAATCAATCTCAAGAGGCTTCGCTCATTTAGTCAAACCTCGCCGGACCCATCTGGGTCGTTTTTTTCTAGACTATGATGTGAGTCTACCTGGGCATGTATACTCTTTGACTTTATTTTGAGCAATCAATCTCAAGAGGCTTCGCTTATTTCGTCAAACCGCGCCGGACCCATCTGGGTCGTTGTTTTATAGACTATGATGTGAGTCTACCTATGCATGTATACACTTTGACTTTATTTTGAACAATCAATCTCAAGAGGCTTCGCTCATTTAGTCAAACCTGGCCGGACCCATCTGGGTCGTTACTTTCTAGACTATAAAGTGAGTCTACCCATGCATGTATACACTTTGACTTTATTTTAAGCAATCAATCTCAAGAGGCTTCGCTCATTTAGTCAAACCTCGCTGGACTCATCTGGGTCGTTGTTTTCTAGACTATGATGTGAGTCTACCTGGGCATGTATACTCTTTGACTTCATTTTGAGCAATCAATCTCAAGAGGCTTCGCTTATTTCGTCAAACTGGCGCCGGACCCATCTGGGTCGTTGTTTTATATAGATCATGATGTGAGTCTACCTATGCATGTATACACTTTGACTTTATTTTGAGCAATCAATCTCAAGAGGCTTCGCTCATTTAGTCAAACCTCGCCGGACCCATCTGGGTCGTTTTTTTCTAGACTATGATGTGAGTCTACCTGGGCATGTATACTCTTTGACTTTATTTTGAGCAATCAATCTCAAGAGGCTTCGCTTATTTCGTCAAACCGCGCCGGACCCATCTGGGTCGTTGTTTTATAGACTATGATGTGAGTCTACCTATGCATGTATACACTTTGACTTTATTTTGAGCAATCAATCTCAAGAGGCTTCGCTCATTTAGTCAAACCTCGCCGGACCCATCTGGGTCGTTGTTTTCCAGACTATGATGTGAGTCTACCTATGCATGTATACACTTTGACTTTATTTTGAGCAATCAATCTCAAGAGGCTTCGCTCATTTAGTCAAACCTCGCCGGACCCATCTGGGTCGTTGTTTTATAGACTATGATGTGAGTCTACCTATGCATGTATACACTTTGACTTTATTTTAAGCAATTAATCAAGACAGTTAGTTGACATTAAAAACAAGTCAGTATAGTAGATCGCCACCACATTGTTATTTGTAATCACACCGTGTCTGGTAGGTGATTTATTCTAATTATCATTACCAAGTCATATGCTTAGCAACACATGCGTTTTGAAGTGTAAATTTGACATACTTATTGTCGCCATAAACTGTTTATATTGTACAGGCTAATAAATGCTGAACATTTACAAGGACATTTAATTAATTTATCATGAAGTTAATAATATGAAGCTGCATATCCCAGATCAAACTGAACCCCACTTTATACGAGACCATACATTTCTGCAAATATCAAAGTATGAGTATTAATTCACATTCGAAATGGAAGGCCGAGGTTTAGCGAAGAGTTTTTCAACAAGGATGAAATCAGCGACCAGTAGATAGATTGACATGCAAACTCAGATAATTTGCCATAGGAGATTTATGAATTACGGCTGTATTTAATGTTGACTCGATTAGCGATTTACCCTCCAAGCCAATTATTTAACCATGATAGTTATTGATATAATCAAGGTTGCCAATCTAATATAAACGCCTGACTCTTTATGCACACAAACTTGTCAGTATAAACTAAGCATTGTATAGTGTCGAAAAGGAAATTAATCGAGTAGAACGATTTCGTCCTTATTGGGAACCAATCAGGTAAGGTCCAGAATTTTAGGCAGACAGCGCTCAAACCTGGGCACGTCTCTTTCTGCTCTATAATGACAGCTTGGGGCAATTTTGTGGCTTTCACATCACCCTTAAATAGAGCTAATGACGCGTGGTCGGGCTGAAGGGTTACTGCTGTAAGATCAACTTCACATCAGGACAAAGACTCTCAACCGTGGTTGATCGATAAAACTCAACAGCGCGGAGTCCGTCGAGCATGTTGATAAACATGGTGTTGTGTTCCGCATCCACTTTTTCTACCCAATACGGACTATCAATGACAACATTAAGCACAGCCACGATGACATAGTTCCCGGCCCGTAGGCTGATGCGATTAGGTCGTCTGGAATAGGTTTGTAACTGTGTGGTGCACATGGCCTGATTTAGCTGTTGTAGGCGCTCCTGAATATCTGCTATGTTGCGAGGAATTTCGGGCTATTGGGTTTCAGGTTTGGTCTGGCAGATGTACTTGCACTAAATAGACCATTGCTGATGGAGTACAGCCTGACGTGGTTGACAGTGGACATCGAATGGTTCACACGCAAATTTTATTGTCAGTGTGGCAATAGCCGCCTTTTAGACAAATAATGAACGAAGGGTCTTACCTAGGGCAGACATTATTTCAACAGAAATTCCTCGCAGAAGCGCCCGTATAAGAATGAAGCAGTCAGCCCAATGATAAAAACAGACTTCGAGCTGAAGAGAACATAAATTAATTAATATTTGTCAATTCTTTTATTAAATCGATGCTCGTTATGCGAGCAAAATACTATATATAATTGAGTAGAAATAAAGCATATGTCGTACATTTAAAATGGCTTCTGATAGGTTAGAAACGCTGATTCAAGGACTGACTTCTCAAATGAATAATTTAACTTCAGAATTAGGCATAATTAAGTATCGTCTGGACGACATACGAGTGCACGGACAATCCAATATAGGTGGACCCAACATCGCAATACCACTTTCATCATCCGGTGTGTGCTCTCAGTCATGTTTTCAATACCTAGTAACCGCTAATGCCATAGTGTTGTGTGACAGGTGAAGACGCCTCTATGCCTTCCGATGACAGAATATCTCAAATTTCGTAGAGCCCACTGTACCAACAGTAGTTCACTGTTGGTAACGGTAAAATTCAGCTCCTCTTTTGTAACAGTGCAGCTAAAATATTGTGCCTGGCGTCCGTCGGATTCTAATGTTGTTCCTATGCTTCTGACTGAGGCGTTTGTCCGAATTAATATGCTACCTACATAGAAAGTCATAATAGTAGAGTTGATCAATATTCGCATGTACTGAACATACGCTGCACGAGTGTCCTTTGTCCATCTAAACGATATTTTAGCACTTGTTACATTAGACAATGGTTATTGAGGGTCTATAGAAATTCATCATGAAAATAAACCGACACAATTGTCCTCGAGTGGTGCGCACTGCATAATTCCTGATAGGCTGTACATTCGAATCTAAGAGTAGACATCCATCTGCTAAAACTGAGTGGCCCAGGAACTGCATTTACCGACACATCTGCACCAACACGGTATTAGGAATCTAAGTGTAGAGATCCATCTTCTAAAACTGAGTGGCCCAGGAACTGTACTTACCGACACATCTGCACCATCACAGGATTAGAAATCTAAGAGTAGACATCCCTCTTCTAAAACTGAGTAGCCCAGGAACTGCACTTACCGACACACCTGCACCATCACAGGATTAAAATGTAATTGCCTTTCAACGGCTTTGGACAACGTCTTAAACAACCAAGCCGAATAATGACAACGTAGCTTTTCACTGACGTAGAGTAAATTGAGCACAGAGTAGCCTGTCATACATTGAGATACCGTCGGTGCATTCATTAAACCAAAGTGTACACGAGTAAAATGAAAACGGCATTAAGGTACCTGTATCACCACTTTCCGGGGAGTTTCGTGTCGAAAAAAAATTAGTCAAAGATCTGCCTTAGTTCAAATCTGGAAAAAGACATTCCGTTCATCTGCGGCAAGAACAGCTCGCGCATGAGACACGGGTCTGGATTAGTCACAGCGTTTAATTGGCAAAAACTAGCCACAGATCGAGTGAACCATCCTTTTTCGAAACGTAACTTATAGGACAACCCTGGAGGTACATAATGGCCTGTTAAATCTAGCCACAGTTTAAAGCAAAATACTACTACATTCAGTGATATCGTTAGGCCCGAAAATAGTGTCGTAATAGATTCGAAGCTCTTTTCACCATCTGGACAGCCGACAAAAAACGGGCTGAGTATCATAATTTAATGATAAGTTAGTTCTCCATTCACCTGAAGTAGCCAGTGCTCCGCCCCCAAACCTGATACAAATTTTCTATCGTAGTTCGATTGATTAGATACAATGTAATTGGTGTTTATTTTAAAAGCTCCCTACACAATTTAAGGGTTAATCGCTTACTAGATCAATGATTGCATTTTAGTTTATACCTTATATAAGTGTGAAAGCTGCAAAATGATCCGTAGCTACATAATGCAGCCGAAATTTCCAACAATATATATATATATATATATATATATATATATATATTCATGATGGCTTGATCCTCGTTTGTCAGTTTGCCAAAGTGCTCTGATGGTATTCCTGGAAGGCCGAAACGCGTCAGAACTTGTGACTAGCGGTCATATTGTTATTTTGAGCGACGAGTTAGATAAAACAGGATTAGAGATTATCTCAAGCTCGGAAACTGGATATTTGGAATTGTTATCACTACACGTGCAGTCAATGATTATTTAACTGTATATAGTGTGTATTTATTTGCATACGCATGTATATATGTTTGTATTTATTTATGTATTTAGGTGTGCATATATGTTCGTATGCATGTACCTTTGCTTGGACACATACATGCATATGGCATGTGTATGTATTTATGAATTTTGACATGTTTACAAGTAGGTAAGAATGTATTCATGTGCGAATATATGTTTGTACATATGCATGCTTTTCTATATAAATTTATGTAAATATGTGGCACGTACGTGCGCATTTATGCATTTGGGTATGTAAACATCCATGTATTTATGCATACATGTATCTGTTTCAATAATTATGTCGGTTTTTATTTTGTAACGGCTCAAGAACAATTTGCCGACATATTGCTTAAATGAAATTCAAATTTCATTTACGCGGCACCAATTAAAACAAGCGAAATTTGCCGTTAACCAATGACGTGCGAGCTTTCGTTTTCAACTCTATATAAGCACGGTGCATTTACCATGCTTGTCATTTAGCACGTTTGAATTCTGCTGTGAACTACGTGTGCTGCTGTCTGGCGTCAGATTGACTGATCGCCCACGCTGACTACTGGAATAGCATTATTTACGCTGTATAACATAGTCATCAGGATTTTTGTCACACCAAAGGATCAATAATCTTTTTGTTGAACCTCTACGTGTGCCAGTCATCATGGTGTTGTTGCAGATCTCCAACAAGACAATTCTGAGCCTCCACACAAACTCTCGCTCTCTGATTTCGACGCCACAACAGAAGGAACATCAGCCAGTCAACCAGAGCCGGTCTCAAGTGTCTAGGAGTACTTCTAGACACTGCTACACTACCGAACTTTCTTGGCATTTGCCGGAGAACGCAATTAACGGCCCTAACAAGGAACAAAAAAATTGACTGTACCTTAGCCTCCACCTCTCCTAACCTCCATGTAACGTCGCACAGCATTTACTTGAACCCGGGGCGTTAACAGTATAAACTTCTGTCATGATAAGTAGCCTTGGATTTCTTCAAAACTAAGCGAAGTCGACCAAAAAAGAAATTTTGTTTCCGAGATATTTTAAAATTTCCCATCTATTTGTGTACGGCAAAGCTGTCAAACAGAAGAAAACATTGGGCATACAATTGAGCTACATTAAAAAATTGCATTTAAAAAATTATGCATATTAATTTATCCGCAAATTAAAAAATGTTATAGGACGATAAAGAGAACAAAATATTGGACATTATAAAGATATAACTGAAAAACTTACGCCATTTCAATGTATATATCACTCAGCTGCGGAATAACACAGATTTTACTAAAAAACAAATGAAAAAAACAATATACACTGAAAACTGCGAACATACTTGAAAATTAAATAAACATTTATCCATATCTCTACTAATTGTAAGAGGAAAACAAGATTTGCTCATTTACATGGCTTTTGTAAAGTTGGTGTGACGTCAGTAGATCGTTCTCTGTCAACACGTTTTTTTGCAAATTTATAGAGTAGTCATCTTAACAATGAAGGAAACAATTATTTAATAATCAGTTTGCCGTCGTACTCTGATGATGATCATGGAAGGTCGAAACGCGTCAGTGCGTTGCGACTGGCGCTAGTTTTGTTATGTTGTTCGACGACTGGTTAAATACAATGGGATTGGTGTTTACTTCAAGCTCGTAAACTTGATTGAAATAATTGTTACCACCACCCGCGCAATCAATCATTGTCTAATGAACGAAACACTCAATGCCATTCGTGCTAGCATCCACACGATGGGTTTCGTGGGAGGATATACCAACGAGTCAGAATTTACCAGGCCTGTAAACTGAACCATGTTTGCCACCAGACTCCGACAGTTTTTCGCTCATTCAATCGTCTCTAAGCAAGTAAACAACATTGGCTACTTGTGCGACTAATAATAATATCCAGCCAAGAGTTGGCTGACTTACATCTCTTGTGCTTCCAGCTATCCATCAGTTACTCACGTAGCCTGGCGGACGGGATGTGAAATTAGCCTTCTGAAACAGCAGCCCAATCAGCGCAACTGAAGTTCAATATCTAGATGCGATGGTAGTGGAATGTCAACTAACATTTGTATAGAATTGGTCGACTCGTATAGTTTGTTCGTGATTAATGCCTCCTAACGCCCAGCTGGCAATTACCTAAACCAAACCGAACGAATATGTAGATTAAGAATGCTGTCCAGGAGCTGACAGCTATAGTGGGCCGTTTCCAGTCTCCGCAGCATAAAGCAGAACCGACAGTATGCTTGGCTTCTAGACCTTGGACTTGATGCCTTGTGAAATAGTCAGGTGATTAGAAAGGCAGCAGCCGCAAGGCTAATACGTCTATAAATCGCGGCAGAAACCGTTTCGTCTTGTATCACCAAATGTTCTAGGAAAAAGTAACTCTTGACGACAGGCCATAACGAAATTTTTTATGGATTTAACCTAAACCCATAACAGATGGACACTTGTTGAGCACAATTAATGGCTCTCTGCAGCTCGTCTTATTTTTTCTAGCATCTTGGTAGCAGTATGAAGTGTCAAAGTGGAAATCACAAAGCAACCACATTGTCGAAATCGCCTTGCATTGATTGTTAACTCTGCCACTGCGTGTGCTATACCGATACCTAGGTGGCCAGAATAACAGCCTGATCAAAGATGGTTGACGGAGACAATGTAGCTAGCACGCAGAGAAGGCAACTTACATTATGTGCGTAGACGCGTCGAACAGAGCCGTAAAGCTAACAATAAATTGTCGCGTTGATCTAAGTAGCACGGCTTCGTTCATTTTCACCACTGTGTCTTGCAGAAGCAAAGTGTGTCTGCTCGGCGTGAGCTTCGCCTCCTTGACGCCAATTGCGATGTAGTTGTTGTTGGTTACCGAGAATGTCATCTAGACAACAAAAAAAATTTATTTATAAGTAACTATGTGGGCTAAACGCGAAAAGCAAATCAAGGGAGGATAAATAAATGGACGATACTGATTTGATCCTAAACCAACGAAAGCTATCAGCTGCGCACCTGCTGCATGGCAGATAATAAACTGATAAAGCCATCTGGCCGAATGCAGAATTGCCTATTTGACGCATACGTGAACAACCAAAGATATTCATCTTCATTAAGAAACTAGTCCGTAGAAGACAAAGATATACAGCCTATATATGTATATAAATATATATATATATATATATATATATATATATATATATATATATATATATATATGAACGAACAATTAAGACAGGGATGGTTACAAAAAGAGCATATGCCAATAAAGCATAATTATCAGGCCTCCGCAATTTTTTCCGCTTATCATGAGTTGCGACAAGTTTTCGTCCAATCCGGTGTCTTTGAGGAAGTTGGCATACGGTGCAGCGTGATAAAATTACGTATAAAATGAATAACAGTGTTCAGGCACGGGATTATTTTTCAATTCTTCTGCGTTTCCAACCTTCCCCCAAAGATTAAAAGTAAAATATTTTTGTCAAACTGGATTAATCGAAATTACCTGATCTGCGTGTTGACTAACAAAAGTATTTGTTCAGTAGTTTTCTTTCATCAACAAAATATTTCGGCTACCTTTATCGGCAGTTGGTCCATTCTCACGAGTTTACAGAAACCAAACTGATGAAGCAAGCCTTTTTCTGCATTACTTAACTGTTCTAACATTTTATTATAATCGGATTAATTCATCAGAACTGTAGCTCCTACTTTATCCGCTTTTAGACCTATAACATTATTTGTTACTAACTCCTTTCCGGGAGTTTTAATTTCATAGTTAGGCTTAACTTTTTCCTCTTAGTGTGTTAAAAACATTGAGGCAACGTCTAAATCAAATTTCACCCTATCCTTGTCTGGAAGTTGTGCCGTTTTGACAGACTCCGTAGTTACCTTATTTCTAACTGATCTTTCAATAGGAATAGCCATGTTTAAATCACGGTTAAGTAGTTCAACTTGATCCCTCTTAAGATCCACTGTAGATAGGTTTACCATTCTATTAGTCAAGCCTTGCTTCATTAGTTTGGCTTTTGTAAACTCGTGAGAATAGCCAAACCAAAGAAGGCTGTCGATAAAGGTAGCCGAAATATTTTTTTGAAAAAAAGAAAACTACTGGATAAATACTTGTGTTAGTCAAAACGCAGATCAAGTAATTCACCTAGAGATGCCTCGGTGGCATGTCGAACAATAAATGAAAACCACCTACTTTGACAGTGTTCTATTAGACAAGGCTGACATTCTGTAACCAGATAGGATGATGATAGCTCGCAAATTCCCCTGTCCAAGAATTACTAGTTGTCTAGCCCGCGGAAATCTACACAAAATGGCTCAGAATTCTGTTTGGGCGATAGCTGAAGTATTCGGATATCTTCCATGTCTCAAAGGCAAAAAAAGAAACAACACTTAGATTGGTTTAGAACTTTGAACTCTGTGCTCGTTGAAACGGACAGGCAATACCAGAATAGTGAGTCTAAGTAGATAAGCAAACGGCTACAACATTGCTAATTTATAGTTTTTGTATCCAGTTGGGGCTGAGTCATTTTTTGTAGCTAACGAGTTGCTATGCACAAATGAAGCCTATAACCATACTAAGAATAAAGTTTGCGAGCTTGAATTAAACACCAATCCCATTCTATTTACCAGTCCTCGAACAACAAAGCAAAACTATCTCCAGTCGCGTGCACTGACACGTTTCTAAATCTATAACCAAAAGAAAGTGTACAGGCTTTATAACGTAGAACGCAACTCCACAACTTGAACGGAAACTAGGCAAAAGCCGATCCATTCGACGCCACTAGGTATCCTAGGTAGACGAACTAACTGAATACGGACATGGGGTCGTAAAAATTTACAATCTAAAGGGACGGATCAAAATTTAACAAAATCACCAGTTTAGAGGCAATCATCTTAAGAAAGGACTGTGTGACCTTTTAATGCCAATAAAACTCTAATGGATGTCTATGCTAACCGAGTAGAAATTTAAACGTATTTAAAATTAGCAGACCGGCCATAATCCATAATTTCTGCTTAAAAAAGAGTTCAGAAATCTTTAAAAATACCAAACGCATCGTCAAAATTTGAATGGTTCAAAAAGACTACTAATAAAAAAGGTACATCCTCATGATGCCACAAAACGGCTTTTAAAAAGACTGAAAACTACAGCCGCCAGACAATCATTAAATATTATTTAAAATCTCATTGGATTTAACCAGTCGTCGAACAACATAGCAAAACTACCTTATACATAGCGGTATGATCCTCGCTAGCCAGTTTGCCGTCGTACTCTGATGATGATCATGGAAGATCGAAGCGTGGTACGTGCGACTGACGGTAGTTTTGCTAATGCTTGATATGATTAAATAATGATATTACTTCAAGCTCGTAAACGTGGTTAAGGAATTGTTACTACCACCCGCGCAATCAGTGATTTTTTAATCTTTAAATATCATCATAATCATCATTATGCATAGCAATACAGAAGGCATTAATAAATAATGTTTCACTGCCATTAACTGTAAGAAAAAAATAAATAAATAAAAATTTAGTCGCACAAATTATTAAATGATAAAAGTTTATGAGGGGAGGATTTAGTTGTCCGGCCTGGCGACCGGCGGGACAAAGCTAATCAACTCGGGAATGGTAGCATGAACCTTGCCGGGTCTAAAAGGGTCACAGCCATCATCCCGTTTCATGCGAAGCCTCGAGTTTGGTCTAACTGCGCAGTAAAATTTATTGTTAAATGTGTAGTGACGGAATGAGAGCAAGCGTTCCAGACGTGAAGGGCAAGTTTTGGCTGCTGAAGGAAACTTTAGCCATTAGAATTTGTGCAGATAGTGCGCATCAGTCTTGGTTGGCAGACTATCTAGTAGAATGAAAACTCCGAATACAAACCATCACTAGGAATGGGCGACCTAGTGTTCTTTTACAGTCCACATATAACCATGATAAGTACAACTTACAATAATTGCATACTGCATCGGCCGTCGCGCAGTATAAAAAGGGTCGTCTTATCTGCTGAGCCGCACAGGGAAGATAAGCGAATTCTGGCTACTGCAGGCAACTTGATCTCCGATTCTACTTCCTTTACTTTCCCTTCCTCTACTCAATCTAGCAATAACGCTCTTTTACATTCTATGAATATGGTTGGTGTAGATCATATCACTGAGCCCAATATCAGGTTGCCAAATATCGAAAATAGTTCTTGTAGACAATCTTTCATTAAACCTAGTTTAGGTTTTAACGTAGGCACATTTAATGTACGAACATTAAAACAACTTGGACAACAAGAAGCTCTTGCACTTATGTTAGATAAATTAGAAATCGACGTATGTTGGGTATCTGAAACCAGAATACATGATACTACGTGCACTACAGAATTGGTTGCACCATTCCCATCTACGCGTTATTGGCTTCGAACATCTGGTTCCACGGAGTCCTCTCAAGCCGGTAAATGGGGCGTTGATATTGTCCTTAGCGCACGAGGTGAAGCTTGCTTGATAGATTGGATCCATTTTAAATAATCGACTGTGTGCGGCACATTTAAATGCATCTACTAAAATCAAAGCATATACTCCTAACGATTGTAGCCCAGATGAAAGCAAAGACGCTTTATACTCCGAACTAAGCTTTCTACTAAGTAGAGCACGAAGTTCAGATAATGCAGATAATGCAACGATAATAGTTAACGGCTTTAGGATAGCTGGGCGGAACATAGATTATATTTTAGTACAAACTTCAGGCGTAGTGTTAGACATTGCGCTACATGGCGTCCTCAAGCACCCGGACAACGGTGGACTCAAATAGATCATGTAGCAATTAGCTATAGATGGCGTGGTTGCATCCAGGATTGCCTTTCTTTTTGGAACACTTATGTTGACTCGGACCACGCACTTATCCTTTGTAGATTTGCACTAAAATTTTCCGGGATAATAATTAAGAATAAATCCCTTCCGACAAAAATATGAAGATATTTTTTTTTCAAGATAAGTTCCACTATGCACAATGCAGGTACTACTGTATGTGGCATGGCAGGCCCCCGTAGAAATAATCACTGGCTCTCTGTAAAATCTATGGAGATACTCGAAATAAGGCGCCAAATTCCACCTGGCTCGACTCATAATAATACCCGTCGCAATATAAGACGCCAACTTAAGCGCAGTCTAAAAGTCGATCTCGAAAACTTTTGGACCAGAAAGACTGAAGAAATGGAAGAAGCGTTCGCGTCAGGCAATAGTCGCTGTTTGTGCTAACTTATTCGCGCAACAGGTCCGAGATAATTAAAAGTTAGTGAAACTATAAATGATGGTAGCAATCATTTAATAAATAAGTCGTATTGATAGGTGGGCTGAACACTTCAAAGATCAATTTCCTTGAGCACCCACGTCAGTTCCGATTCCTGAAAGTATGCCTGCATCAACAGTGTGGAATGTTAGTCTCGAAGAACCATCAGAGTTAGAAGTACGCGATGCAATCCTATCTCTTAAACGCCACAAAGCCGCAGGCCCCGATGATTTGCTTCCAGGATTATTTAAGGATGGTGGCAATATAATTTTGGGAGCGTTAACCAAACTTTTTCATACTATATGGAATGAGGAAACCGTACCACTTAATTGGAATGAGTCGACCATCATTCCTATCTTCAAAAAAGGCAATCGTAATTCGTGCGATAATCCAGTCGTATCAAGGTTATTTGCTTCGATTATCCTATGTCGTCTTAGCGCTTCACGTGATTCACATACTAGAGAAGAGCAGGCCCGATTTCTTTTAGGACAAGCTTATATAGATAATATGTTTACGTTAAGGTAAGTTCTTGAACAGCAATATTTATATCGCCGTCCCACATTAGCCGTCTTTCTAGACTTCAAGGGTGCATTTAATTCTGTGGATCGCAATGTTTTATTCCATAATGTGTGGAAAAGTTGTGTGCCCACAAACTTTTTAAATATTATACGCGCTCTCTACACAAACACCTCTGGTCGCGTTAAAGTATACAAAGAATTGACGCATATCTTTCCAACCAGCAGTGTTGTTCGTAAAGGTTGTCCACTTTCCGCCCTTCTTGTTTAATTTTATAATCGATGCTATTATGAACAGCACTCCTCCATAAATTCAGGATGCAGGGTTTGAAGTTCTTCCAGGCGGTAAACTAGTAGATCTTGACTATGCAGAAGATATCGTACTATTATTCGACAATGGAGATGCTGCCCAGGCCAATTTAAATAGATTATCAAAACGTTGTTCATCTTTCGGTATGAAATTCGCACCCTCTAAATGTAAAATACTTTTCCAGGATCACCCAACACTCACTCCAACGCTGCGACTGCAGAATGAAAATCTAGATATAGTTGACAGGTTTAAATATTTTGGGGACTCTATTAATAACTTCGGCAATATGACCGACGAGGCGAGAATAAGAATCGCGAAAGCTAGAGTAACTTTCTCGAACCTTCGTCATTTATGGAGAAACTCGAGTATTTCAATCTGCCTAAAAGGTCGTATTTACAATGAATCTGTACGCCCAGTATTACTATACGCTAGTGAAACTTGGCCTCTTAGAATTGATGATTTTAGACGCTTAAAGGCATTCGACCATCGTTGTTTGAGAAGTATAGCACATGTTGATTACCAAAAACGAATAACTAACGTTGATATCTGTAGACTTATTTTTGTATCTGCAAATAAGTGCTCCTAGTTAGAAAAACAAATAAGGCTCCATCAACTTCGTTAGCTCGGTCACGTTTTGCGTATACCATCAATTCGATTGCCCAGTAGAGTTCTTCTATCTCATCCAGCACCAGATTGGCGTAAAAAACAAGGTGGGCAGATTTTGACATGGCAGAAACAGTTCAAGTTTACTACATCCAAATTGGGTAGAACAGGACACACTCGTCTGCCAGGATGGGGTCCACGTGCGCATCATAGTTTTTGGTTGGAATCCCTATGGCATCGAATCGAGCTCAGTGGCGATCGTGATACAGATATCTAGTAGAATCATCTTCGAATCTTTCTTCTCTAAGTAGGGCAAAGTTAGCTGCGAGGTTTGGATTGTTTATGACGTGATACATTGAAAGCCGCAAGGAAGATGTATTGCTGATGTTGCCTTGCCAGAATGCTAACTTGGCCATAATGGTATTGTAGAGTGGTTTAGTTTGTCTCATTTCTGTGAATTATCCTGATAAATTTACTCATATTAACTAGGTATTCTCTCTCTCTCTCTAATAAATCTCACTAATAATTTGTCTAAAATATTATTTCTGTTGTTATTTATATATTTTTTTCGCTTTTTGTGGTTATACGGCGGTGAAACATTAGTCACTCTGACGTTTTTATGGTTGGGCATGATGATGATGATAATTTAGTTGCTATACGTTTGTTTGACTACATAAAACACAGAAATGCGGTATTTTAACCAAGTCAGCTTTAGGGCAAGGCGACATCGGCAATACAGCTTCCTCACGCTTTTCACTTTATCACGCCATAAACATACCAAAACTAGCAGCTAATTCTGCCCAACTAAGAAAGGAAAATTACAAAGATAATGCTACCAGAAATCTGCGACAAGAACGCCAATGAGCTCGACCCGATGCCATATCGCACAGGATTACCAACCAAGAATTGTGATGCGCACATTGACCCCATCCGGACAGACGAGTTGGTCCCCTACTACCCAATTTGGATGTAGCAAACTTTAACTGATTCTGACATGCCAAAATCTGCCCACCTTGTTTGTTACGCCAATCGGGCGCTGGGTAAGTGAATAATGCTCCACTGGACAGTCCAAGTGAGGGCATACGCGAAACGTGACCGAGCTAACGTGTTTGATTGAGTCCTGTTCAGTTTTCTAACGATGAGCACTTGTTTGACAATCATAAAAATAGCTCGTGATTGCATCTTGTCGACCACCAAGCTCGAAGCGGCTTAATAGTCTCTAGCAAAACTGATGATCCACTAAAACAGTTGGCTTAATAGTGAGAGCATTTTATTGCATAGATTAAGCTCACGCAGCCAATCACAGGTTAAAATACGATATATTTGGCGTATTTTGCTTCTATTGTTCTTCATAAATTCTTCTTACATTAAAATAGGTGATAAAATGTTAATGCAGCAAAAAGCAGACTTATACAACGAGTATTAGCTGGAGCGATATAACCAACATTCATATGTTTACATAAAGCTGAGTTCTCCGTTCTGCAGGGGAGACAATGTAACACCTGATATTTACCCTCATCGTCGAGTTTTTCGCGTTTGTGAGTGAAGCTCTATTATTGCTTTCAACCTAATCGACAATTGTTTGATCAAACCTGTCACAGGAACTTTGATACCTAAGGCATGATGAAATGTATAGTAAAGTATATATTTGAGTGAAGTCACATTTTAGCACTTTCAAAAACTATTTTCACTTTCACAAATCTAATTGGTGTGCATTTGTAAATGAAATTTAACGCTTCACTTATTGCTTGTCAGTTTTTCAATGCCATGGACTAGTCGTTGACAAAGGGGCACAGAAGAAGGCATCGACATATTCAATGTGAAAATGTGGACAGCGGACGTAAGAACAATCTTAATAAATTAGGCAATTCTCTGTTGCACAAAACATTTCTTCTTGAGACAACATGTTTCTGAAAGGTAATAATCAATTACTTCAGAGATTATCAATAATATTATATTCATGGAAATCTTATTAATTAAATATATTTTTATATACTTTTTCGAGCAGCATTAAAAATCAATCATCTATAACTTGCTACCTCATATGTTCAAATCTCTACAACCCACATTATGTCAAATCTGGACATTTTAGGACGAGCTTCTGTCTCGAAATCGAGAAAAATAATTTAATTAAATCAAAAATAATATCCACCGATTCGGAATTGCATAATTTGACAGAGAGACCAGAATTTTCATCAGCTTAGCCATCGTTGGTCAAACCACCAGTCTTTGCCATCTCAACCGTATGAATTTCAAAACTGATCCCCTCAAAAATGTACTTTACTTTACTTTACTGCGGCTGACTCCTTTTGGAGGATAAGCCGGCTCCATTGATTTCATGGAGTTTCTTGGGAATTTGGTACAAGTGGTGTCCCCTCACCACTCGGCTTTTTGATCGAGGACGCACCTCTAGCCTTTGCACATCCAAGCGCAGTCTGCAAGGCAGCAGTAAGTTGCATGGTTGCCGTTGGCTGTTGAGAGCTCATTCGCCATTCGGAAGTACGGGGTACTGTCCAGGAGTCCATGTAATCCTGTGGCTGTTGAACCCTTTTGTGGCGGGGAACACACGCCGAGTCATGGTGCCGTCGTCGGGCTCATGTGGTATTTTATAGAAGATCCGATTGCCGGTCGGAAATCCAACACGCCCTAGTGACACCACCGCCATAGCCCCGTTAGCCCATGTACGATCGGCCATCGAGACATGGTTGACACCTCAAAAATGTGCGGGTGACTCCATCGAAAACGACTCCTGTTGCAAAATTCGACTGATCAAATTTCGGAAAATGCATGGCAGAGACTGGAAGCACAACGACTAGTGATAAAACTGAACAAATTTGCATACCGTTTGAAGAGGCAGATGTGGCTCTCAACTGTTTAAAAACTCATTAGCAAACTAAAATCAGTCTATATCTGCATCTCACGCGCGGTCGGTATAAACACTTTTGAGAATATATCCAAAAGGCAGATTGCAAACAAATTTAGGTTCGTAGAGGTCGTCGTCGCGTGTTGAAAAGCTTGGCTACGCAAAGAGGTGGCTAGACAGTGCTAAAGTAACATTTGCTAGATAGGCCGACGATGCTATGGGCGGGAGTGGCATGTGGACCAACAGAAGCATAGGCATCTCCGCAAGTTGATACGGGTGTTTATCAACGTAGAATACACAGTTGTTCAGACGAAATACGATCAGTCGACTACACCGTCATTTCCATCGGATTGTAGTGGCCAAAGCTACTGACGGTGTACATTGATTAAACCAGTGCAGCACTAGTGGTCACTCTTGTGCCTTGGACTAAGAGCAAACATCGTCCTATTACGACTTTGCGATAAATCTGAATATGGCGACACGTCGCCACTCCACCTGCATGACCTAAGCCACTGTGCTGTGTCACGAAATGCCATCGGTGGTGCTATAAATGGAGCTCACAAAGCCAGATTAATAAGAATTGCAAGATTGGAGAGCCTGTTAGGCTGTCTTCGTTGCTTTCAGTCGCGTTCCATACTGACAGCTCGGATTCGTGCGCAGATTTTGTCTGACTAGACGTTGAAATGACCGCTAATCACTAAGAAATTTGAAAGTCATACAATCCGCAGGCTATATCCGATAGCATTTATAAAATTATTCGAACTATACGCCAAATAATTGTGAATTAAACATAGAAAGGTAAATTGATCATGTGTATACAAGGCATATTGACAATCTATCCAGAATGTGTGTATTATTCATGTACATTGAAATAAATGACCAAACTTCATAAGATTTCGTTATTTAATATATAAGGAACTAGATAATTCAGTCAAAGTAAACACTGACGGGAAATTCGGCTTCGATTTAACTGTACTGTGTCATGATGCATTGTGGCAGAACATATATGTTTTCTAATACAGGACCTTAGACTGATATGAAAAGAAGAGCAGCGCCACTAGTAAGTCGCATTTTTTATGCCAAACTTACCTTATAGTTAACAGGATATTCACCGATGTACTCAGACAAAGAATAATACGCATATCAGTTTTGAATTTTGTTATAGGAACAGATAAATCATACCTCATTAGGGGACCACACAAGGACTAGCAACAAAAGCAGATGATGACAAGTATTTCTCTGTGATAGAAGAAGATTCAGTCGAAAGTCGACATCCTTATATTTTTGACATGTAACTTATACTAATTACCTCAGGAAAAACTATCATCTATTTTCGTAGACAACTGGAGCATCAATAATACTTTGTTTCATTAAAGTAATATATGAAATCAATCCATTATATTTTGGCATACCATATCCGACTGCTGCCGAGAGGCCTCATAACATCGGCAGATTTGCCTTAAGAGTTGATATGTTTGTTTATTTGTACACACATTTATATTAACACCGTTCGTATACTAACATGTTTTGTTTTGTCTTTTAGCATGTATATCTGCATTATATGATGAATAAAGCCTAATATTTTAGGCAACTCTTTCTTCTGACTTGTCTAATCATTCTGCCCGTTTGCTGTGCTTGTTACTGTGATTCAGAACAATTTATTCATCATATAACCCAATCATGGAACGCCTAATACGACCAGAACGATTGGATGTTGAACCTAGTGCACCAGATGCAGCAAAACAATGGAATCATTGGTATCGTACATTCTGTGGCCTCCTAAAAGCAGTCGAATCCATGAATCCGGATAAATTAGACACTCTTATTTCCTACGTCTCTCCTAACGTATATGAACACATCGTTGACTGTGATACTTATGATCATGCTATCAAAACTCTAATGAATCTCTATGTCAGACCGAAAAATGAAGTCTTTGTTCGTCATATACTCGCGACTACTAAACAAGAAAATGGACAAACATTGGATCAATTTGTTCAGATTCTGAAATCGTTAGCTAGGGAATGCAATTTCAAACCAACTACGGCCGAGGAAAATCGAGACGATGCTCTGCGCGATGCCTTCATTAATGGAATCCAGTCCAATTCAATCAGACAACGTCTCTTAGAACACAACTCACTTAATTTTCAAGCGGCTTTTGATCAAGCACGTGGTCTCGAAATGGCGGAAAAGCAATCATTATCATATCAAAACTGTTTGAATTCTGCACACACTGCAACGGTTCAGCCACTCTGTCCTTCATCAACCTCCGATAAATCTACAGATAATCTTGTTGCTGCTGTTAAACAAAAATGTGACTTTTGTGGGTACGATTATCATTTAAGATGGAAATGTCCGGCCAGAAACGCCTTCTGTAAAAGTTGTGGAAACAAAGGACATTTTCAAAAGGTATGTCGCTCTAAGAATCACCGCCCAGTGGTTTCGACGCTTCATCCTACCATATCTGCAACTGTATTAGCTGCTGCTCCTGATTGTCTCACCAAATGTGTAATAAATCTAGAAGTCAATAACATAAATTGTCATGCTCTCGTTGATACAGGCAGTTCCTGTAGTTATGTTTCAGAAGCCTTCGTTTTGAAAAATAATTGGAAAATTCACCCCTCTCAAGAAACAATAACCATGGCGTCTAGCTCATTTTCGAGTCATACCAAAGGTCATTGTTTTGTGTCGATTCAATACAAATCATGTGTTTATCAAAATATCAAGTTATCTATACTTTCTGATCTTTGTACTGACGTACTCCTCGGTCATGACTTCCTTGGATTGCATAAAAGTGTAAATATCTCTTTTGGTGGTCATAAATCGTCATTCACCGTCTGTTTACTGAAACCTGCATCTGTTACGTCCCCGCCTCTTTTCCACCATTTAACTGCTAACTGGAGGCCTATTGCTACGAAATCAAGAAGGTACAATCGAATGGATGAAATATTTATCCGGGATGAAATAAACAGATTAGTTTCTGATGGCATTATCGAACCTTCAACATCCCCGTGGAGAGCACAAGTTCTCGTGGTATCGAATGAGAATCACAAGAAACGTATGGTTGTGGACTACAGCCAAACAGTCAACAAATTCACACTATTAGACGCCTATCCTTTGCCGAAAATAGACCAAATGGCTGAAACCATTTCAAAATATCATATATTCAGCACTTTGGATCTCAAAAGCGCTTACCACCAGATACCTATCCAAGAACATGAAAAGGTATTTACTGCTTTCGAAGCGTGTGGACGCTTGTTTCAATTCCGTCGCATTCCCTTCGGAGTGACGAATGGTGTCTCATGTTTCAAAAGAACTATGGATCATATAATCGCACAGGAACATCTCACAGATACATTTGTCTATGTGGACAATGTAACAGTTTGCGGGAGAGATACGCTTGAACACGAAACAAATCTCAACAAATTTCTTAATGCCGCTAAAAATATGGATTGACTTTAAATGAATCAAAGAGCATTTTCGCAGCTAAAGAAATTACTCTTCTTGGTTTTCAAATATCGAATGGAAAAATTAAACCTGATCCTGACCGATTAAAGCCTTTACAAGATCTCCCACCACCGTCGAATGTGCAATCGCAACAAAGAATTGTGGGATTTTTCGCTTATTATTCGCCGTGGATCTCCAACTTCTCCGATAAAATCCACTCACTCGTTCATAATCGAACTTTTCCTTTGCCCGTCTCTGTGAAACAAAATTTCGATGATCTTAAAAAAGAATTAGCCGTAGCAACTTTAGCTTCTATTCGTTGTGATATTCCGTTTGTCGTCGAAACTGATGCTTCGGACGTAGCTATTGCTGCCACTTTGAACCAAGATGGAAGACCTGTGGCGTTTTTCTCTCGGACGTTGACGCCATCTGAAAAACATCACTCAGCTGTTGAAAAAGAAGCCTATGCCGTGGTTGAAGCTATTCGAAAATGGAGGCATTTGCTTTTGGGTAATCATTTCAAACTTGTCACTGATCAAAGATCTGTTTCCTTTATTTTTGGCAATCAAAATCGGGGAAGGGTGAAGAACGATAAAATTTTGCGCTGGAAAATGGAATTATCACCTTACAGCTTCGATGTTGTCTATAGACCCGGAAAAGATAATAAAGCAGCAGATGCACTAAGTCGATCCTGTTGTGGTGCGCTTCTAAATGGACTGGATTTAAAACAAATACATGATCATCTTTGTCATCCTGGAATTTCTCGTATGCTCCACTTTGTGAAATCTCGTAATTTACCATATTCTATTGATGAAATTCGAAAAATGACCTTGAGTTGTGAAGTGTGCTCTGAAATCAAGCCCAGATTTCCTTCGGCAATTCAAGGCCAATTAATCAAAGCTACCCAACCGTTTGAGCGGTTATCTATCGATTTTAAAGGACCTCTTCCTTCATCAACTCGTAATCGTTATCTACTGACGGTCATCGATGAATATTCTCGATTTCCCTTTGCATTTGCTTGTCCTGACCTTAGCAGTCACACCGTCATACTTCACCTGTGTCAAATATTCGCAATGTTTGGGATGCCTTCGTACATTCACTCAGACAGAGGTTCTTCCTTCATGTCGACCGAGGTACAAAATTTTCTTCGGGAAAAAGGTATAGCTTCGAGTAGAACGACTCCTTATAATCCCAAAGGAAATGGACAGGTAGAAAGAATGAATGGTACCTTATGGAAATCGATCCTTCTCGCTCTCAGATCAAAAAGGCTTTCAGTTGAAAACTGGGAATGCGTGCTGCTGGACGCATTACATTCAATCCGTTCATTATTGTGCACATCTACCAACGAAACCCCTCACGAGCGTCTTTTTCGACACAATAGAAGGTCGACTTTTGGTAACACACTCCCAACCTGGCTTACTGTTCCTGGCAAAGTTTTACTCAAGAAGAATGCTAGAATTTCTAAATATGACCCCTCTGTGGAAGAAGTTGAACTAATTCATTGCAATCCTAACTATGCGCATGTTCGTTTTTCTGATGGAAGAGAAGATACAGTATCTATCCGTCAATTAGCCCCGAAAGGCTCCGACGCACTGATGAATGAAGCTGGAACTAATATGGGACTCTGTGAAAATGAACCGGTTGTTGCTGATGAACAAACCTCCTATAATGACGATACCGATATTGATAATGTTAAGGCAAATGGTGAATCTACGGATAACTCAAATGCTCGTGACCTATCAGAGAATCTCGAAAACCTTATCAATCAACAACAACGTGTTCATTCTTATAATTTACGAAGTGGAAATGTTTAAATACTATGTTTTCTCAATCCTCTTTGAATTGTTACTATAACAGTCTTGTTCCGACTCTGACGCTACGCTACAAATCGCAGTGGAGGAGAATGATATGTTTGTTTATTTGTACACACATTTATATTAACACCGTTCGTATACTAACATGTTTTGTTTTGTCTTTTAGCATGTATATCTGCATTATATGATGAATAAAGCCTAATATTTTAGGCAACTCTTTCTTCTGACTTGTCTAATCATTCTGCCCGTTTGCTGTGCTTGTTACTGTGATTCAGAACAAGAGTATGTGGCCGTTGGCGCCTAAGACCATTACTCTCTATGAAGACGTTGATCGTCAACCATCGGTGGCAGTGATGGAAAATCTAAATATGAAATATCGACTTCCACAGAGAATGTGCAAACACAACTAGGCATATTAATACTAGAATGTTTTTAGCATTATGCAATAGAAAAAAAGTTGTAATTTTAAATGAACATCGGTTGCGCGGGCGGTGATGACAATTAATATAATCAAGGTTGCGGTCTCGATATAAGCACCTGACCCATTAATTACTTACATATGTCAGTATAAATTAAGGATTTTATTGTGTAGAAAAGGCAATATATCCAGTAGACCGGTTTCATTCTTATTGGGAACTCATCATGTACTGGCCAGAATACTGAGTTGCCAATAAGGACCAATACCGGTCTACTGAATGAATTGCATTTTCTACATTATACAATTCTTAGTTTCTACTGACATGTGTAAGTAATTAAGGGGTCAATTGCTTATATCAAGACCGCAACCTTGATTATATTAAATTGTATTGTTCATGTACTGTTTTAATGCTGATTTAATGAAATGGTAAGATAGCGAAAATAGGGCCGATGACTGCTACAAATTAGCAAGTATTAAACAAAGTTCAGATAAACTTACAGTCATGTTAAGACTGACCGACTTCTTTTGAAAATCGATGGTAGAGGACACTAAACTGATGGATTCTCGAGGTGCAGACAATTCCACTGAACGTGGGAACAGAAAGAATAGAAGACAGAAGCAGATAAAACTGCAGATGCAAACGGAGGCACAAATCTTGACCACAGTTCTGCGAGGCCGTAACCGACGGTCGTTCAATGGTATCAACGCGATATACTCTGCCTCCGAATCTAACGTAACGATTTTGACGAGAATAGAATATTTAACATAATTTAGGTGAGAAGCTAAATAAAATCATAAAATGGTTAATCATGACAGTGTTTCAGCATCCTATTCTAAAAGAGAGTACAAAAAAAATTCTCTTAAACATAATCGATAATAATTTTTGCACACACTACCTTAGTTAATTGACAATTGAAAAAAATTTCAAACTTTATTCTAGTTACGGTCTATGATCTGTATAATGGTATCACCACCTATAAACAAAATCAGCTAGCATATGCCTCAGATATTGAATCCAAGAATAGTAAGCGTCATCCAGGAACACCAACTATTGAGCGCATTGCACAAACAGGGCACCATGTGAGCACAACAAAGTTTGAGTTTTTACTCAAAGCGAAGCTTTGCTATGTTGTTCGACGACTGGTTAAATACAATGGGATTGGTGTTTACTTCAAGCTCGCAAACTTGATTTAAAGAATTGTTGCCAGCATCTGCGCAATCAATGATTGTTTAAGTGGATATAAATAGTCAAAGTTTGACGATATACTTCAATTATATATATATATATATATATATATATATATATATTTTTTTTTATTGTTGCTTATATATAATAAGCAAGCGTGAGAAACGAGGATGAATACAATAATTAAATAGAGATTGTTATTTTAAATCACAAAGTAAACTCTATTCTATACCTGCTAAACAACGATTCATTGATGAGCATGCTTCAGTTTGCTAAACATTCATTGTCATATGTTTTTTTATTTAAGGTTTCAAAGTTCCTAATGCGATAGTTTCTACGCTTGAAATTCCGAATGCAGTTTTTTGAATTTTCAAGTCATCAACTACGAGAACAGTAATCTCAAATTATAAAGATAAAATAATATCATATGTCATATTGTATACATTTGTCATTATAGACTAAGCATCGTATACTATACAAAAGACGTTTCATTCAGCGAACCGATTTCATCCTAATTGGGAACTTATCAGGTAATGCCCAGAATTTGCCGCGGACAGGGCTCGAACCTGGATACACATGCTTCGGAATCTATTACTCTAACCACTGAGCCAACCTGGCGCATATTACATCTAATTTTAAGTTACAGACTGTTTCTTGGTTAACCTATCCTTTAGGTAGAGCCTACATTGCACACATTCGGACCAAAAGTTCCAACTAACCACTCATAGTCTCTCATTAAAGAAAATACACCACGATACCTGGGGACATGGTATTGAATCTCTGAAAGTTCTTCACGAATTGCTTGGAAATTATACAATGCTTAGTTGGACAGGTATTGATATCAACATCGCAACCGTGATTTAAATAATTGTTAACACCGCTCGCACAAGCAATGGCCATTTAATTTTACTTTTTACGCTGTATTACTGTCGCCCACCCGCACGTTTGGTTTCATGAAGTACAATACCAAGAGTGCAGAAAGGCCTAGGCATATCCATTAGATCTTGTTTATCGCTACATCTGGCAGGCTAGTGAAAGTAGGTTGCGGACTCATAAAATAACCACTGTCTCAACTAATTTTGTCTGACAACGTAGGTACGATACTAGTTATCGATCGGAGCTGCCTTAGTAAAGCATCATGCAGGTTTCCTCTAACAGAGTCTAAACCAACATGGTCAGCTTTCCACAACCTGTTGCAATGGTGGTTGTGCGCGAAACAGCAGGCTATTTCAAGTGGACGCAACAAAATATTTTCTCTTGACAAATGCCACCTCATAGCATCCAAAACAAAACCGAACGGCAGCTTAGGCTACGAATGATGTCCAAGTCGGTCACAGCTACAGTCTGCTATCTTTTCGAAACCAGCGTCATGATAGAGCAACAACAAGATACTTGACTTGCATACCGTTGATTTAGTGCAGATGGGTATAAACGAACGATTCAAAGATCTATCGCGTACATTGCCAGAGACAGATAAAGCCGAGTCTTGCACAACCATAAAAGAATAAAACTGTGTTCAAGTGAAAGCACTTCTTCTTTATCCAGTGATTGGTCATTGAATGGAAAGGATGCAATATTACCAGTTTACCATTCCTTTGGCAAATTATAACAAAAACAAACCCAATTGGCTAGAGCTATAGCTTAGAACATGGAAAAAGGCTGCGGCCCTAGCTAATGATTATAGCTCGTGCAACGAAGACATAAAGATGGTCCAGATAACAACCATCCTCTAAGAAGGACAAGAATTTGAAGCATCACAAATGCCTGCAGAAATTGTGAATCTTCGTAAATATTTGATGTTCTCCACGAATAAGTGCCAATATAAAACTTCTTTTGCCTAAATCCGTTATATAAAATTTTGCAGTTCACAGACATGGTAACGAAGTCGATAGTGATCTTTATCATACTGAATGAAATAGAGAGAACACGAAAAACGCTGTATGCAAAAATATAACGATTTTCTCTCGAAATATACGCTATTTCTCTACGCAACAGTTCAGTCTTGTCAACACGTTTGATGAAAAGGTGCAATACTATCCTACCATTTTATCTAAGCTACATTGTACAACCATATGAGTAAATTGCTTTAGATATGCTGATAAAGAATTGAAAAATTATCTAATTTCATTAAACAACAGGTTTGTTTTAGTATAAAAACCATCAACAAAAACTAATCTATAAATTCATGTGCGTTCAAAGGCGCGCGCGCACACACACACATATATATATAAATCCACACACACATACATTTTATGAATGCTATTTTACATTACTAGAACTACGAAGGAGCTAAACTGGTAGCAACACAAATATACATTGAATGCCTGCACACATAAATACAAATAAAGACTAAACAAACCACCAAACAATAACTGAGCATTAAAATTATGATGCTTCAATGCCGATAACCATGAAGTGGACAGTTATGCTTAGCCGTTAATATCGTCAATATGTTGAATCTGCGCGATTTGTGTTCGCCGGTTGTCGTTTAGCTCTGTCAATTTCGCAACGATCAGATTGATCCACATTTTCAAGTAAGAATCGGTTTGATCTCTCGCCCTTTCCAGCATTCTGCCCCCTAGTTGTCATTATGTATACCAGGAATTTGAGATAGCTGCCATTTGCAGTATATATATATATATTCTTTTGAAATGCGAGCTTTAATAAAATTCATTGTACCCGACCGATCTTGATAAGCGTGTGCTTAACTTATCAAAAGTGCCAATCGATCAGCTAACAATGGAGGCACTATCGATGGGCCGAAATTATGGAATACATCCTTCTAATAAATGCGATGTTGATTTTGAGGCAGCATTTGAATTGCTATTTGAAAAAACAGCTGACTTGGAGCCTACCAGTATTGATTATAAAAATTGGCTCAAGGCGACACTAGTTGATCAGGCTTCACTTTTAGGGTACAATGAATATATATATATATATATATATATATATATATATATATATATATATATATATATATTAAAAACATTGGCAAGTGAAAAAAGACTAAAATATATTTAGAACTGTTTCGGAACGAGGTTACCACATTTGCTTAAATCTGTTATTGTGAGCATTTGGAGTGTGTGTGATTAAAAGCATGAGAAGGGGAAACGTCATATCGAAATCTCGCCAGTCAACGAAGATTAGATCGCACCTCATTTCCAGTGCTTAGTAGTGAACGATGTTGAAGCCTTCGGAAGAAAGGGACGAATACGCGCATCCAGCCTGATCGAAGATGAAAGAGATGCGTACTTGGAAATGGGGATCAATCAGATCTTTGCGAAACTGACATTGCAAAGCAACAACCCGCCAGTGCAAATCGCGGAGATTCACTCCGCAAACTTTCAAAGGATAAATGTCGCCAACACCAAGTGCACTTTGGATAGCTCACATATATAAAGGAAGACAAAGATCTCTTGCGCAGTACATTCAACTAGAGGCACACTAACGGACCATGCTGGGCGCGAGATTAGCTCGAATTTTGACACATTCAGGCGCCTTCAGGCTGTTGAGGACACGATGTGGTGGAATCAGGCTCTCAGTGCCAAGAATAGAGATGAGCGCTTACGAAGGCGCCCATCAACCGGTTCTGCTGAAAGGTGTCCACAAGTGGACAAAGGTGTCCAACAAGCGCAATCGGCATTGCTTAAGAGGATGGCTGATCGAAGAACAGCCGAGTAGAACAAGTCGGCATGTCTAATTTTCCCCTTGAAAAGCGCCAAGAATCAGGCTTAGGCATGTGCCTTTTCTAGCTGTCTCAGCATTGATTGCAAAAAAGACAACTAAAAGTAAAACAACAGATCAGTTTACACAGTTCACGTGGATCCGAAGTTACTAGAATCATTCGGCCAATATCGACCCTTGCTCACTTCATAACTGGCAGCAACTACCGCTGGCTGATCAGTTTGTGAATGTAGTTTCCGTTTTTCTATGCCGGTTAAAGCGTTTCGTCTACGTCTACAGATCAGAGAAGACCGCGCTATCTAATTACTAGAAAAAGAAATTAATAAATACCATCAAGGTTATGAACACAAGGAAGTATCGTTTATCAAAACGTAAACGTTGTCCTTGATTAATGCCTAACACACCCCCCAGCTGTCAACGACCTAAGCCAGATCGAGCGATGAAACATTTGTTAACAAATCTGTCCAGGCACTGGTAGATACAGTGCTTTCTTTTACCGAGTTTCCGCAGCATAAAGTCACATAGCTAATACGTCTGAAATTTTCTGTAGACGACGTCCAGTCCTGTGTCACCGGAGATAGTAATTATACGAAAACCTTGACGACTGGAGATAGGGTGAAATTTATCGCGATCTTTGGCTTCTGACCAAATATGATCATAAAGACAGTCTTCGACGTGTTTGGCTTGATATTTTATGAGCAAAATAATTGGCTCCACGGTTCTTTACTTCCTTTTCTGCCATCAGAACGGCATCGCCAGCGTATCCGAGGTCAACAAACCATTTACCACTACTGACCCCCCATTCAACGGAGCGCTGCGGTGACATCAGAAAAAACTATATTGACAGTAAAATTAAATAGGGTAGGAGCAATGACACAACCCTGTCGAACACCGGAACTAACCAAAAAAGTATCAGAGAAGCGCTTACTCGTGCGAAAACACACCGTTGAGACATTTTGACAGACTTCGAACAATCGAACAGTTTGATCGACATTCTCATTTAGAACAACTACCAATAAACACGAGACAGAATCACGAGGTGAATAAACTAGGAAAGCAACAATATTGGGCCGCTGATACCGGCAGAGTGCATAAATATGGTCGACGCGTCCCTTTCCCAGGCGGCTTGGTTTTCTTCTCTCGTTAATCGCAAACTCGTCTGAAGATAACAAAAGTGACTACTTTTGAAGTATCTCAGAGCAAATAGACATCAGGGTAATTGGCATGAATGATTTGGTCACCTATTTTGTGGAGGGGCACTGAAACTATAATTATTACCGCCCGTGCAACCAATATTCAGTTGCTCGGAATAGACTTCTTTCTAGATTGCGGTAATTAGCATGTGCAGATATATTTGAAATGTTAATCAACCGAACGTGAAAAAAATCATCATAAGGAGTACCATCGACTCCGGCGGCCTTGCGATCCCTCAAGAGACCATAGGTCCCTTTCACTTCATCAAAAGTAGTAGTCTTGATAGCCATCATCGCTAATGATACAATTTGAAATATGCAATGGAGAGAGTAGTTTTTGTAAATGATTGATGGGTTGCATTGCAAAAGTTGACGGTGCTCGGACTCCCTCGGCAGAATGACCACTACTTATACGTCGGATTTAGGCGTAAAATTCAAATAAGTTGCCAAGCCTTGACGCCGTTACAAACTCATTAAAAATTAAACCAGTGCTGTTTATCATATTCCACGTGACTGGAAGTAAACCCCTTGCAATTGTTTCGAGCCCAAATACGATCTCCTCTTAGGTTCGCAGCAATTGGCCCATTTTGACGTGTTTATGTCAGTAGAGATTACAAACGAGTTCGCAAGCGTTGTAAGAAAAGCTAAAGCTTGCTTACGCTTTTCCTTCATAGCACTTCGGATACAATTTGGCACGCCATCGACTGTAGCTACAGGAGGCTCAACAGAAGCATAGACGTTCCTTAAGGAATTCTGTACAATTATATTCCTTTTTTAAGGATAGTCGGCCACAATGGAGGCTCCAACTCGACGCGGAATTTTAATCTTAGCAGAATCGCGATTGTCAAATAAGGGGAACAATACAGATAGCTTAAATAAAATGAACTGTCTTATCGCCCGGGAAAAACTTGGTGCAAGCATCGTAAAAATATGAACGAGTCTGGCACATTATATCATCCATTACAAAAGTAATGGAAATCGAAGATAATTATCAGCCTTGACGGACGCAAATGCTTACAATAAAACTTTGTAACCACGAATTTTCGAACCTGAAGCGACCAAACAAATAACACTACTAGCCAAGTGTTTATTTTATGGTAAGAAAAGTTCGATGACAGTGACATGCAGATAATGTTGATCAAACAAGTCTGCAAGACACGTAAAATAATGAATTTGAGCTGAGGTTAAGTAACATGTTTCTACATTTTATTCATCTTGTGTTTACTTACTTTCATTTTGCAAATGCAAAACGTATGCAATTTATAGGTGTACGTCACCTTCCCATGTTTACCATCAATTGCAAAATTTTTATTGAGATGCAATCTCTTATTTTAGAGTTTTGTCGTGTGTGCTTTTTCTGTCGGTCGTAATAAGGCAAAATGCCCGTTTTTTTTACAAATTTCTCCATTCACTTAAATTTATAGGACGTCAATTTTGAAGATGACGGTGTAGATATATATTATAATCCCGACACCAATGCTACTATCTGCTTTGTTGTTTTCAGCCTGCGCTTAATTTTTTCTGCTGATATTGCACTTTTTGTTGAAATTATTTTATTAAAAAGATTGGTTGTTTTTCAGTGAGCTCGGTGAGCACTATTTAAAAAATTGTATTTTGACACCAGTTTTTATGGGACTAAAATTTCTGGCCATGGATGACTAAATTGTTATTGCGAGAGTTTACTAGCAGACGCTCTCAATCGTGAGCTAAGAATAAATAACGATTAAGTCATAAAGACCGAAGCCAACTTCCAAAATTTCAACTAATATTAAATACAATTCAAATGACCACAAATCAAAAAATAATGAAGTAACTAACTTCACGGTTTCGAATAAGTCTTCGTGTGGAACGTAACCACCGAAATTCCTAGCCTAACGATTATTGGGCACAAGCTAGTCGGCCTGAGAATGATAGCATGGATCTAACCGAACACAACCATCATACCGTTTCATATAAAGCCTAGAGTTTGGTTTATCTATACAATACAAGCAGGTGTTAAGTGGTGACGAACACGTCCAAACGCAGGTATTGGTGATGCGGTCTAAGCGTGACGTAGAGTTCATCGTGACAGACTATCTGAAGCTGATGATCCCTGAGTTTCTTTCGCCAGCCAACATACCAACGCATAAAATTATGTCATCCGTCCTCGGTCGCTTATCTACTGAGTTGTGCATGGTGGATAAGCGAAAACTGGCTACTGCTGACACATACATCCAAGATTCTCTTCTCAATCTAACTATGACGCTCTTTTAGATTCCATGAATATAGTGGGTGTTGATCTTATCACTGAGCCCAATGTCGGATTGCCAAATATAAAAAATAATTCTGGTTGAATTTTAACGTCGACGCAATGTTATTATGGACAGCAGAAACGGCGTTGGTCATTATAAATCGATCTATGTTGCGTATTTGACATCAGAATATAGGATCATACAAATATTACAGAACTGGGTGTACCATCCTTATCTGCGCGTTACTGGCTCCAAATATCCGATTTCACAGTTTCCTCAAGTTGGTAAATGGGAAGTCGGTGCTTTCCTTAGTTCACGAGCTAAAGCTTTCTTAACAGAATGGACCTCTGTAAATAGCCGAGTATGTGAGGCACGCTAAATTAAATCTACTAAAATCAATGCCATAAAACTTAATAAACTTTGACTATTCATTGTTTCTGAATATGCTCACACCCGAGTGGTGAGGGGACACCACTTGTACCAAATTCCCAAGAAACTCCATGAAAATGGAGCCGGCTTATCCTCCAAAAGGAGTCAGCCGCAGTAAAGTAAAAGTAATATGCTCACACCGATTGCAGCACGGACATGTTTTTACTCAGATCTAAGCTCTTTACTAAGAAGAGCAAGAAGTTTATATATAGTCTTGATTACTGGTGGAATGAATTCTCAAGTTTTGCGCTTAATTAACCCAGAATTTCGTTTAGGTGTAATATACACTCTAAGGTCGACGCGAAAAAATAATGGTGAGCAACTGTTGGGTGGCCGAGTGGAAAAAAGATAATACTGAAGTAGCACAAACTTCAGGCGTAGTGTAAGACAGTGCGTCACATGACGTCCTCGTCTCCGGACAACAGTGGACTCAAAAAGATCATGTTAAAATTATTTGTAAATAGCGCGATTGCATCCAGCATTGGCGTTCGTTTTGGAACCCACATGTCGACTCGGACCACGCACTTACCCTCTGTAGAGTTTCACACAAGTATTCCGGAAAAAATAAAAATAAACATGAAAAAGATGTAATCAAACTCGAACAACTGTCCTTCGAACAAAAATATGAAGATAATCAAAAGTCATGGCTAATCGGTCTTCATGGCCAAAATGCGAATTTAGTTTGCACTCAGATGTTTCATTATGTACAATACAGATACTACTTTATATATAGTGAGTAAAGGGCGGAATACCGGCTCCTACTGATGAGTCGCCAGTAAGAACGAAACTTACATGCATATGAGAGTAGACCTTTCGTTCATGCTGACTTTGGTTTACTCTTCAAGACATATTTAAACTAATTTGATACTAGGTGCGAAACACCTAATACTCGTTGAGTTTTAAGACGCCAAATCATGCACAGCCTAAAAGTCGATCTCGAATTATATTGGGTTAGGAAAGCTAGAGATTTCAGAAGCGGTTACATCAGGTAATAGTTGCTTTTGTCGAAATTTTTCACGAAACAGGTCAGAGAAGATTAAATGTTAGCGAATATATAACTGGTATTAACAATCATCTAACAACCGATAAAATGTCGTCTTGATAGGTGGGCTGAACACTTTGAAGATAAAATTTCTTGGGAAACTGCTTTAATTCCGATTCTCAAAAGCATGCTTGTATCATCAGTGTAGAATGTTAATCTCGAAGAACCATCAGAGTTATAAATACGTGATGCAAAGCTGTAAGCCCCGAGGATTTGCTTCCGAGCCAGTTGAAATATGTTGGCGATATAAATTATGGAGCGCTGACTAACCTACACTTTATATAATATGGAATGAGAAGACCATGCCACTCGCTTGGAATGAGTCGACCATCATTCCTATCTTCAAAAAAAGGAAGTCGTAGTTCGTGTGATAACCATCATGGTATAAGATATACTCCAGTTGTACGTCGGTTATCTTTTTCGATTACCTTACACCATCATTGCACTTTGCGTGAATCACAAACTAGAGAAGAACAAGCCGGATTCCGATCAGGATGAGGTTGTATAGATAAGATATTCACCCTAAGGCAAGTTCTTGAACAGCGACATGTAAATCGTTGTCCCACAATAGCCATATTTCGAGACTTCGATGGTGCATTTTATTCGGCGGATCGGTATGTTCTATTCGATATTATGTCAAAAAATGTGCCTACCAAAATTGTAAATAATATACGCGCGCTCTACGCAAGCACTTTACAATCTTTCATTTATATACATCCTGAGTTTACATTTGATTATGTAGGTGGTAACAAATCTGACTTGGTTTTACTTTTATTTATTGTTTAGGCTGATCAGTGTGTATGCGCATATTTAGGTGTGTGTCTGTTTGCATGTAAAGGTCTTTCTCGATGTATTACAAAGTGACGTCTGACATCTGGTCATTCTTGTATTGATAGATTGAGAGTTAACCAACTTGTCGCATTGTTAATATATAACAGTTAAATACTGTTTGTTGCGGAGAACTAATATATAGGCAAGTATGTATTAGGTGTTGCGAACCTAGTAACAAATTCGTTCAGTTGTAACCAGAAGGATAAACCAAAGACAACATGAACGGAAAGTATAATCTCATGCACGTTCGTTTCGTGCTTACAGGCGACTCATCAGTAGGAGCCGGTATTACACCCTTTAACCACTTTATATTTGGGTGAGGTATGTGGGATAATAGGACGATACAATCTCCTAGACGAATGTGTAAACCTGCAGTAGAGTAGCTAGCATCGTAAAGTCTCGACAATGCGACTTCAACTCACTCTATTTAATATATATACCGAGTCTGTAAAGGATACTTACACTATGACTATTGTGTTAGTAACAGATACCAACATTATAGTACCGAAAAGGTACATGGTACTAACACTACGGTTTCCAAATCGGTACATGGTACTAACATGATGGATATCAATGTATGCTATAGTACACCGAAATTGAGAATAACAACTATTTCTGAACACATGTTACTCCAGTAAATCCATACACTTTGGCCTTGATCGATATCAGTTATCACATTTTGCGGTAAGCATGACATCATTTAATTCAATATATAACACCTAATACATAATTATCGCATTGTTGGCTGTTAAGTGTAAAAATGGTACTTTCTCGAATGTTGTCCTTCTTTGCGCCTTGTTCCTCAATTTTATTCTGTTCACTTGGTAGCAACGCGTGATGTGCGGAAATTTCTGTTTCCGTATGTGCAGCAGTTTTTCCTCTTCAGTTTGTTGCCAATCCTATCGAATGTTTGTTGAGTCTAGTCGAGGGGGTGTTTGGTCTTGTTTGGATGCTAGTAAATTATTGTTTGGTTTTGTGATTCGTGGTCAGTCTATTAAAAAAATAATGTTGATGAAACGTATTTTGCTAATGAAAAACTACCCAGAGCGGTTCATTGATGTCAACATCAGACCACGTCAGATTCGCACTAAAGTCGTAAAGTCCATCCCCTCCTCAACGTGGTACGACGGTGTCAACCATGTCTCGATGGCCGATCGTACATGGGCTAACGGGGCTATGGCGGTGGTGTCACCAGGGCGTGGTGGATTTCCGACCGGAAATCGGATCTCCTATAAAATACCACATGAGCCCGACGACGGCACCATTAATCGGCGTGTGTTCCCCGTCACAAAAGGGTTCGACAGCCACAGGATTACATGGACTCCTGGACAGTACCCCGTACTTCCGAATGGCGAATGAGTTCTCAACAGCCACCGTGCAACCATACAACTTACTGCTGTCTTGCAGACTGCGCTTGGATGTGCAAAGGCTAGAGGTGCGTCCTCGATCAAAAAGCCGAGTGGTGAGGAGACACCACTTTTACCAAATTCCCAGGAAACTCCATGAAATGTCATTGGAGCCGGCTTATCCTCCAAAGGGAGTCAGCCGCAGTAAAGTAAGTAAGAGTACTAGAGGATACCGCCAAGCAGATTTTCCTAAACTTACCAATTAGAGGCGACGTACCGGTTTCCAATAATATATATATATATATATATATAGCGACACGCCGCTAAAAATCGCAATATATTATGACGAAAAATATTAAACGATCGAGAGACCACTTTGCTAAGTAGGCATATAGTCAATAATCCTATATTCAACGCAGGCATCGCTATTTTAAATTTTACAGTTCAAAGGGTTATATCTTTTTTTCGAGACGTTCTTTGAAGTACAAAAAATAAACTCTCAGATAAAGTATAAACAAAAGTTCATCTTTTAATTCAATGTTGAACTTGTCTATAAAATTCTGTTAGAGCAGAAAATTATATATAATCATAAGGCTTATGGAATAACAATAAAACTGTCAAAACTTAACAAATAAAAAAATTAAACAATAGCGATACCTAATGGGACCTTTCCGGTTCCTTTACAAGTAGGACAATCGCCATATCTAGAAATTTGTTCATATACTGGGCCGTTAGTTCCATAGCAATTCATTTTAAAATAGTCGATGATCAACAATTTATAATAATATATCATTACAAATCCCACAACAACTAATATAAATCAATTACTATACAAACTATAAAGTAATTTATATTACCAATGAATATCGAATAACATTTTAATTTTAATTAAATTATTTAAAAGACGCAAAAATATAAGAACCACATGTTTTAATAAAAAGAATAAATTTAAACGACTCAGCTTCAAGTAAATGCTGTAACGACACAAATTAATGGCCGACATATTGCGTAAATTAAATTAAATTTTATTTACGTTGCACCAATGAGAAAAAAGTGAAACTTGCCGTTTAACCAATAGTGTGCAAGTAGGCATGGCATGCTATTTAAGCACGGCAATTTACCATGCAAGTCAGTCGTTGCAATTGCATGCTGCCTTCCGTCACGCGTGTGCGTTCTGTCGGCTGTCAATACCTACGCTGGTGATTTGATAGTTTCACTAACAATTGGCTACATCCGTGACTCATCTTGTTGCGGTATAACCCGCGAGACGAGCCAATTAATTGCAGAACCATCACGACGTTATCCACATCGTGATTGCAGCTCAACCACGGGAGCGACAACTCAAACAGAGTCCACCCAAGGCTCTAGAACATCTTCACACTCTGATGAATTCAGAAGAACGCATTACCAGGCCCTCTTAAGGGCCCCCTATCAGTAACTAATCTCTATTCAGAGCACCTTAACCGAGTTTGTAACGTCGTACGGCATTTACTTGAAGCCGGGGCGTTTACAAAATTGGCGACCGCGCCAGAATATTGATTATTGTTCTGATTTTTTTGGTATAAATAAAATTGACTTCCTTTTTCATTTATTTGGGATAAATAGATTGACATTTGTGTTTTCTTTACCCTGATCGTGGTTTTCTGAGAAATCTGTTGGGTATATATTCGTGGATTTGTGATTTTTTTGATGGGGTGTAATAATAATAAACGGAGCCTCTGTTCATCTTTCCTACGTACAAAACGGCACCGTACGTACTCGACAGGCTCAATTGCGGATTCTTGGAAGAATTTTTTCTGACGTGCTTTTGTTCTGCGCTCATACACCTGTGGAAGCTTTTTGTGGGTAAGCGTTTCGTTAAAGTATATTTATATATTTTCATATTGCTTATAAATTTATGCTTTTAAGATCCTGTAAGATTGTTAAAATGTCAGGTCCAATTTTAGATATTGATGTTCCTGTTTGGGATGGAGATAGTGAGCTATTCTTTATGCGCGTAGACTCCGCTTTCTCTCCGTTTCCTGATTATGACAGTCATCAAAAACTGTCGAAGGTTTTTGCTAAACTACCTTCTGAATTGTAGCGACGGATTTATCCTAAGCTTGAGGCCATTAGGAAGCTACCTAATCCCATTTTGGGCCTACAAACGAGGTAGAATCCTTGCTTGGACCCACGGAAACTGAGCAGATAATAAACAAATATGCGCAGTTAGATATGCCAAATCTTGGCCCCATCGAAATATTGA
The DNA here is from genome assembly GCA_029291075.1 of Eudiplozoon nipponicum. Classification (NCBI taxonomy): domain Eukaryota; kingdom Metazoa; phylum Platyhelminthes; class Monogenea; order Mazocraeidea; family Diplozoidae; genus Eudiplozoon; species Eudiplozoon nipponicum. The sequence goes on along the minus strand of JAQBSW010002519.1, from coordinate 41,377 downwards.
GGGAATTACGGAAACGTTGGTATAAACCAACATTTCTGACCATGAGGCTAAGGTTGTTTTTATTAACAATCTTCCCCAAACATTAAAACTCTTTGCCAGACAGCTCCCCGACACTCTCTCTATAGATGACTTATCTGAGAGATGTGAGTTAGAATATAGGGTTTTAGAACCCAAAGTGAATCCATCATCCTTTTCTTCACCCCCGCAAGATGATAGACTCTCCTCTTTAGAGAGAACAGTGCGAACATGGCCAAAGTTCTAGAAGGATTGGCCATTACCAAATCCGAGCTAAATCAAGTGAATGCTCGACCCAAATTCGTTTCTAAGCCCAATTATAACAGTAGGCGGCGATCGAGACTTCACCCAAGCTAAATCAAGTGAATGCTCGACCCAAATTCGTTTCTAAGCCCAATTATAACAGTAGGCGGCGATCGAGATCTCCGCAATCCTTTTATAAATATGCCCCAAAGAACTGGTGTTATAACCACCAGAAGTTTTTTTACTCATGCCAAGTCTGTCTTTGTCGTTCCGAAAAATTTCCGAATGAGTGTCAATTTCCACAGCTGACGGAAAGGACAACAGACCGCAGGCACAAGGGTGCATCAGTATCGGGAAACGTATGGCGCAGGAAGTAGAAGACCGTATTTTCTGCACATCAACGGCATCAACGGCGCCACAGGGAAGAAGCCAACTACAATCCGACATCCCTTTTCGATTCTTTTCGTCCACGCCGAATTTTTCACATAGAGAACCAAACGGACAACGCCGGTCGCAATCACCAGCCTACTTGTTTGCTTGACCCGGCCAAATAGCCCAACGAACTTCTGCACCTTCTTGATTTCAAAACTGGCGAAGAGTTCATCGTAGACACAGGTGCGGCAGTCTCAGTTCTCAAAGGTGATTCAATGGCCGAGATGTCGCTAGGCGATCTTCTCGCAACAGCTACTGGCGGGCCCATACCAACTTATGGCTGCCAATACCGCACACTCAAAATAGGTCTACGACGTGAATTTTCCCACAACTTCATCATTGCTAAGGTCTTACATAATATAATAGGCCTTGATTTCCTTCTAAAATTTCGGCTCATTGTTGATCTTGCCAATCAAAAGATCATCGACCCCTCCACCGGACTTGAACAAAGCTTTTGGACACTTGCCTCCGAGCGTTTGGAGTTACAGGTCATTCAGCCAACCCCAGTGCATCATTCAGCAGAGATATCAGCAGCTCTTCGAAAATACAAATCGCTTTTCGATCTTAACAAGTCAGAGCTACGAGTGTCCAACACGATGCATCATATCGTCACAGGAGGACAACCTATTTCACTCAAGAAAGACCACTGGCTCCTGCTAAGCTTAAAGCTGCCCAAGAAGAATTCTCAAGGCTTTTGGAAGAGGGAATCATCAGACCATCGAAAAGTTCATGGATTTAGTCTCTAAATCAAACGGATCGTACAGAGCCTGTGGAGACTACTGTAAGCTAAATTCAGTGACAAAATCTGATGCATATCCTATTCCAAATATCAACACTTTACTTGAAAAACTCAACGGCAGCAATTTCTTCTCAGTGATTTACCTCAGACAAGCGTACCATCACATACCGGTAGCACCAGAGGATATCGAGAAAACTGCAGTCATCAATCCATTTGGCTATTTTGAATATCTTTACATGCCTTTTGGACTTAATTGTGCTACTCAGACATTTCAAAGATTCATAGACAACAAACTTCGCGACGACTCTGCTTATTGTATGTCATATCTCGATGATATTATGGTATTCAGTATAGATATAGAATCTCATGCGAAACATCTACGAAATGTCCTCTCACGCTTATCCAACCACGGACTCAAGATCAACTGTGACAAGACGCAGATTACAACTTCATCCGTCGACTTCTTAGGGCATCGTATCACGGCCCAAGGTATTCAACCGTTGCCGTCAAAGACGAATTCAATCAAGAATATCAAATCACCAAGGACTGTTAGCGAGTTACAACAAATCTTGGGAGTACTAAACTATTATCGCAAGTTCCTTGCGGGCCTTTCAAAAGAACTTTATCCTTTGTGCAGGCACCTGCGGAACCGAAAAGGACATAGCAAGAATGTCATCATTGCTTGGTCATCCGAAGACGAGGAATTACTTCGACTTGCCATCAACTCGTTAGCAAATGCCACAATGCTAACACACCCAGATTTTGAAAAGCCATTTCAACTCACGACAGATGCTTCTGTATTCGCTATTGGAGCCACGTTGGAACAAGAGATCGACGGAGTTCGGAAGCCTATCAGTTTCTACTCGCGTACTCTCCAACCAGTAGAAACGAGGTACGACAATTTCGGCCGAGAACTTCTCGACATCCACGACGCAGTGCGCCATTTTATCAGCACCATTGGCAGTAGCAGATTTGTTGTTTTCAAATATCATGCACCACTAGTTAGCGCACTTCGAAACGCAACTTCATCTATCGCCAAGTACCCTGCCAGAGTGAAAAGACAGCTTTCTCGTCTAAGCGAATGACAATTTGATGTCTTTCACGTCAAGGACAAACATAACTTCATTGCAGATGCCCTGTCCAGGCCAGACGTCTCTCTACCACCACCTTCGCCGTCACCATTCACTGTCAACTCCGTGGCATTCAGTGAACCTGCACTAACGCCAACTCCTGCGAACGGAACAACGCGATGACATTCACATTCAAAGATCAATAGCCCGTCACCCAACCAAGTTCATATGCCGTCTGTGGAAAGGCTTACCAATTGTTTACTTCACGGGTACGCAGCCAAACAAGCCAGTTCTGCCGACCAGCCTTCAGAGAAAAGTTTTCGATTCAATTCACCCAATTTCTCACCCAGGAAGCCAAGCGACTGTCCGACTTCTTACAGATCGTTTCCGGGGTCACAGACTTAGGCAGAATGTTAAACGATGGGTCTCAGAGTGTGCAATTTGTCAGAAAAACAAGATCGCATGACACACTCGTTCTAAATTGCAATATGTTTGATCTACTTCTCGCCTAGCCATCGTCCACATCGACATAGTTCATCTGACAAAGGTTCAAGGTTTCAGCTACCTTCAACTATGATCGATAGATTTACACGGTGGCCTGCGGCATTACCTCTTGGCACCATTTCTGCAGATGAAGTAACGAACGGTTTTATCTCTGCATGGATATTCAATTATGGTGTTCCCAATGAGGTCATCACGGACAGAGGCACTTGCTTCTCATCTAATCGTTTCAAAACCACCTTGCGGTACATGGGATGCATCTTACGCCAGACGACTGCCTACCATCCCCAAGCTAATGGCATGGTAGAGAGAATGCATAGGGAACTCAAAGCAGCTTTAGCATCCTCGTCCATTAATGGCAACTGGGTCGATGCACTATCTTTAGTTCTGCTTGCCATGCGTTCCCGTACTCGTGAATCCATTAAAACATCTGCGTCACAACTCTTGTATGGCATGGATCTACGCCTGCCTAGTCAGCTTCCACGTCTACTACCGGCACAAGATGACCCACAAGACGAAGCTACCCGCCTTCGACTTCATTTCGGTAACATGTCTGAAGAGCAACCGAGACACACGCCTCATCCAGTCTTCGTTCACCCACAGCTCCACAGCTGCAAGAGAGTACTCGTTCGCAACAATAAGGCTGTTGCACCACTATAACCAAAGTATCGCGGTCCTTACCCGATTTTGCTCAGACAACCAAAATACTTTATTATTATGCAAGGCGCTACACAGACATCAGTAAGTATAGACAGATTGAAACCGTTTATCGAACCGCCTAATCCTGAGAGCGTTAAACCTTCTACACACGTCTCAGGCTCCGTCTGCCCACCATCTCAATTTCCTGCTTTGTATAACGCGTAATTGATTTTTTTAAAACATTAACATTAACTATCAAAATTTTTTAACCTTACGTTATTTTTCGTATTTGTCTCACGTGGCATAACCAGCTGTTCTTAGCTAACAATTGGTAGCATTTTTGAACAGTTCTTTGGTATTATGCCATCTCTGAGGCAATGTTCGTGTACATATTTTATGCAGTTACCTTTGATTTTAATGTATATATTTTTACATTATAATGTATTTCTCACACATGACATTACACTGCCTATTTTGGTATGACCAGCTACTTAGAGCTTTCGCTTTCGTGTAGCAACACTAAGTAGTGATCAGCTTTATATCATGGTACAGGCTACTTTCAATGCATATCTCAACTTTATCAATTGCACAAAGACCACTCTACAAATGTCATGACTACAACGTCGAGCACTCTAGCTCCTTTGGTCGTATACAAACACATTGACGACGATCCAACCTGCTTAGGTTTTAACTTAAACCTGGCAAATTTGAGAGGCGATTTACCTCGAAATCTTCACGCTGCGGCTCCCAAAACTTACACTGCTCTATTTTGCCTCACGTGGTATGACCGACCACTAGAGCTAACAATTGTGTAGCAATTCCTAGTGGTTACCTTGCATCATATCATTGTTGAAGCAACCAACAAGCATATTTAAATCCAGCACTTATGGTTCATCATATTTTTGCTTAACTTGGTTCGAACTCTGTCATGCATTTCTTATCTAGCCTCGCAGAGAGGAATTTTTTTCCTTTTTTTCAGAGAGGAAAGTGTTGTAACGACACATATTAATGGCCGACATATTGCGTAAATTAAATTCAATTTTATTTGCGTTGCACCAATGAGAAAAAAGCGAAACTTGCCGTTTAACCAATAGTGTGCGAGTAGGCATGGCATGCTATGTAAGCACGGCAATTTACCATGCAAGTCAGTTGTCGCAATTGCATTCTGCTTTGTGTTACGCGTGTGCGTTCTGTCGGCTGTCAATACCTACGCTGGTGATTTGATAGTTTCACCAAAAATTGGCTACATCCGTGACTCAACTTGTTGCGGTATAACCAGCGAGACGAGCCTATTAATTGCAGAACCTGAACGACGTTATCCACATCGTGATTACAACTCAACCACGGGAACGACAACAACCAGAGTCCACCCAAGGCTCTAGGACATCTTCACACTCTGAATAATTCAGGAGAACGCATTACCAGGCCCTCTTAAGGGCCCCCTTATCAGTAACAAATCTCTATTCAGAGCACCTTAACCGAGTTTGTAACGTCGTACGGCATTTACTTGAAGCCGGGGCGTTTACACTCTTGTGACCAGCTCGGGTCAACTTGGGTTGTGGTTCCTTCTGTTGTGGCGTTTTTATCTCGATGGGTAATCTTGTTGAAGTTCTGCAGTAATTGGCTCATCTCTCTAGTTATGCAGCAACAAGATTGGCGTTTCTGATGTTACCAATGTTGGTGAAGCCAATCCAATAATCAGTGTAGGTGATGACAGCAGACAGCACGCACACATAACGCACACAGAAGAAGGCAACGCGACAACTGAATCCGCATGGTAAATTCACCGTGCTTAAACGGCCACCCCATAGAAATATATGGTTACTTGTATACTATTGGTTAACGACAAGTTTCTGCTTTTTTTTCTCATTGGTGCAGCGTAAATCGAATTCAATTTAATTTACGCAATATGTCGGCAATTTATTTGTGTCATAACATAAAAAACTAATTTAATAAATAAATAAATAAATAATAAAACATTTATTTGGCATCAAAGGCCAACAGGCCCGAACATTGAAATAACAAATCAAAGGTAGGATATGTGGTGGTGAATGAAATTTTGACTAGCAAAGCATTTAATAGCAGGGGGAGGAGTTGAGGAAGGGAAATGTTATCATCGATTTCATGATATTTCAGTCAGGTGAAAAAATAAAAACGAAATTTCCTTTGACTAGACAAGATCAATTGGAGATCAGTCCATGAAGTTTCCGACCATCAATGCGGGGTAGGTTGCGTCCTGATAGATGAGTTCGAGTGTGAGATCGAAGATGATTGTGAACCGGAAGCAGACGTTGACCGACGGAGTCCTTTGTCTTGGATATTGAATTCATGATGTGTAGAATTGATCAGGATGGAGTCGACTAGATAGAAACAAGTGAGTCGTGCAAGGATTACTGGCGTCTGTTGAACGAAGTTATGACTGATGGAAGACGAAGGGGAGTCGATGTCCGATGCAAGCCGTTGGTGGACCAGCAGGGCATTTGAGTTTCCGGTCTTCCGCTGAAACAAAAAGTAAACGGATTAGGTGAGCATCACGTAGTAAATTATCCACTATATGTATATGATAGAGTGAAAAATGAGCTTAGAAGTGGTATCAGGGGGTCAAGAGTGAAAGATTTAAAACCAGAGGGGAAAAGTGGAAATTAGATGACGGCTAGAGGGATTTCGCCCTTCGAAATCAATAAAGAGAATAGCCGGGGGTGAAAGAAATGTTATGAATTGAGAAGGAGCCAGTTTCGTTTCCAATCGTCGTTTCACAAATAAATTTGTTAAAGAAGTAATTATGGGCCTCCTTTTTAAATTCATGCTGGGGTAGGAGCTTTATATCCGTGGGAAGTGCGTTGAAGACACTAATGGCTTTGGAGGAGAGACAGTTTTTTTTTGAATATGGTGGGGGTATGGTTAGATTGGATAGAAGAGTTGCTAGAACGTGTGGCGTAGTGGTGACTTGGGTGAGCAAAGCTGGACAGTGGTAGGCAAGTTGTGATGTTATGGATAAAGGTAATGACTCGAAGTTGACGGGTAAATCAAAGTGGTAGAAGGTTTACCAGGAGTAGGCGTTCTCGAAAATTTTGGTTGTGGGGGAAGACTCGCTATAGAAATCTGGAGGATGTCTGTTCGATGGTATAAGAGGAGGCAAGAGTGAGAAGACAGTAGAATTCGCTAGCCTATGAAATGTGGGATAGGACGTACACCTTGAATAGCGTGAGTTGGAGAAAGGGGTTGTTAGTCTTAAAACATATCAGACGGGTCCGTTTTAAGAGTTTGGAAGTGGTGTGCGTAAGTCTAAGTATTTTGAAAAATAAATACCAAGGTGTTTGGCCGAATCTATTATTTAAATATCGAGGGGATAATTTGCCACGGGAGAGATCAGAATGAGTCAGAGGAGAGTTTCATTAAATGAGTCTCGGCAGGGTTTACTTTGAGACCGATACTGCTGAGCTGCGAGTGGAGCGAGGATAAAAGCTCCGATATAAGGGGTAAGGAAGGATTTGATGCTGTGTGGTAACTGAATACGATGACCATATCATCCGCATATTTGAACAACTAGAAAAGGTTGTCTTCAACTTGTACTTGCGCGGGTGTAAGGTTGAAGAGAATAGGACCAAGTACGGAGCCCTGAGGGAACTCCAGATTGGATAAGGGCTGGACTCGAGAGACTATTTCCGACTATTACAGTCGCGCATCGGTTTCGGAGATTGCAACTGAAGACGTTGCCGCAAATACCGCATCTCAATAAGGCGGAGTCAATTACTGAAAATAACAGCGAATCAAAAGCCTTTAATATATTCAGGAAGAGGAGAGTGCATTCATGATCTCTGGAGAAGGAGGAGTAATAATGATTGAGAACACTAACTAAGTTGGTGGAAGAGGAGCGGCCATTCAAGAAACCATGTTGATCATCTAGGAGATAGAAGTTTTCCTGCGACTTAATGAAGAGGTAGATTATGCTGTATAAGGCCCTGTCGAAGATTTTGGTGAAAGAAAGGACGATAGTATTGGGGCGGAGATCTTTGAATGAGGAGATCGACGAAGTGCCATTTTTTTGGATAGGAGAGATTGTCGAGTTAAGCCAGTCCCGGGGGAAGATAGATTGTTTCGAGGCAACGGTTGATAACATCAGCAACCAGAGAGAAGACATTCCAGCCAAGAAGTGCAATCATGCTGACCGAGACACCTTATTGATTGAATTGGTGTTTAGATTTAATGGCTTTAATTGCTTTGGCGACGGAGACGTTGAACCGGCGTAGGTTCTCAGTGTCTCCGTTGTCTAACATCACAGCAGGCGGAGTGGGAGTGGAAAAGGAGTCGAGAAAATAAGTCAAATATTCGTCGGCGAAGCAGGAGCCGTCTGACTGAGAGAAGTTAATATACGAGGTTTTGGGCTTTTGCAGCAATTAGTGTTTGATGATAGTGAACTTTATACGAGGGTTAGAAGCTGAGCGGATGCGTCTTTTGATGTGGAGCGCTTGTTTGTTGATAACCTGTTTAATGTGCCCATCGATACGTCTCAGTGCGAGGGCGCATGCAACTGTAGATGTGCGTAGTCGAGTGTTGCGTGCGAGGTTGGCGCGTGCCTTAAACAAAGAGTTCAACTTATTCGTCACGTGTATGTTTAAATAGAGGTGGCGGAATTAAAGTGGGAGGATAGGATGTTGTGGACTTCGGAAAAGTATGAGGAGAGGTTGTTTGAGAGAATGAGGTCCCTCCAGTTTACGGAGTCGCAGAGACGGCGAAACTCCTCCCAGTTAGTGAATCGCCTGGGTGGTTGGGTGTTTTCCCTAGGGATAAAGGATAAAAGATGGATAACTTATGAAACTTGACAGTGATCAAGATTAGAGATCTCCCGAGAATGGACATCGGTCACCTCATTGTTCGAGGGGACACGGTCCAGTTGGTTGTTCCTTCGGGTAGAAAAGTGCACGATTTGGTTTAGCAGGTTGTCCGCGAAGAGTCGAAGCAGTGGGTGACTTTCAGAAGTTAGATTTTGCCAGTTTACCATGGGGAGGTTGAGGTCACCCAAAACGACGTATCGATCGGAGTGCTGAGAGAAAAAAGTGGATAGAAGTTGTGCCCCGCGAGTGTCGTCGATGATTGAGAGGTTAGGGAGTCTGTAGACAACACAGATAGATATACTTTGGTTATGGATCTGTAGCTGAAACGAGAAAAATTTTAATCCTAGAGAGTTCGATGTCGAAAAAAGTTTTGGCATGAGAAAGGATCAAACATAGGCAACCAGCCCGCCCACACGACCGACTGTTCTGTCACTACGAAGGAAAGTGTAACCATGGATGAGTAAAAGGTCATCACAGTGGATGGATGGGGACAGACAAATTTCAACAAAAAAGTATATGTCTAGCTCCTTAGAGGATGGATATGCTCGCAATTGATTGATTTTTGGCGTAAGTGATCTGCAATTGGTGAGAATTGCTAAGAGTGCTCTGTGGGGAGGGATGGTTAGATCGGGAGGAGAAGCTTGCAGGGCTTCTCTGCTGGTGCGGGTGAGATCAGGCTGATGAGGGTGACCGACCGCTGTTAACGAGGATGGAGTAGAGCGTCGATCTGACTTTGTGTCCCACTTTGTCGGGCGGGCGTGGTAATTAGAGACGGAGCAAGAGGGTGCGGAGAAGGGTTCGGGCGGGCGCTCTGAAGCGGCGTTGGTTGGGTGGGCGGGGACAAAAACTGATCAGGGGCTGAGACGCAACAGTCCTAGGAGAGGTCGATGTGGATCTGGCAGATAAAATTGGGAGAGAGGGTGCGTTATTTGGTGGCTTTGCGCGGCGTGGTCGGGCACGGCGACGTGGTAAAGTTTGAGACTGTGCGGGGGGACTGGTTGTGCTATAGCTGAAGGGAAGCCCTTCAAATCGGGAGGATGCCAGCAGGGGTGGACTGGAGGAAGGGGTGCCGCCGAGGATGCCACCGTAAAGTGAGAGGCTTTTCTTTGGATTGCTCCAGCCGGGAAAGACGTGATTAGCTGCAGGAGGAGGAGTGGTGTCCGGCTGAGGGGTCTGGGCTTTCTCCAAAGTCCTCTGTAGTAGCGTGCAGTCACGCTTTAATTTGACTTTTCCAGATGATTAAAGGGACGATTACAGTTTGAGGTAACGAAGCTCACCGTCTGACATTCTTATGTGTGAGGAGAGAACAAAGGCGCGACCTTTACCCGAAGAGATCTCTTTAAGATGGCTGAAGTTATGTCCTATTTGACTGATGAGATCTGAGACCAGATCGTCCTTTGAGATGGGGGCGCGAAGAGACCATAAGAATAGGTTTCGCTTGCTGTCGTTTCGTAGGACCACCACCCTAGCTACCCCATTCAAAAACGCATCTGCCTGGTGTAGTAGATGGGGCTCTAAGGTGGAGAATGAAAGGTTACCGGTCAGTGCTCCAAGAAGTCCTGTGACATCCGCCATTTGTTGATGGAGATCAGCAAGATTGGAGATAGGTTTTTGAGTGAGGAACGAGGAGATGGGGGCTGGCGATAAAATCTGGTTCATGGTGGAGTGAGATAGAAAAGCAGATATAGTGTAGATTACGATAAAAGAGAGGAAATGAATGGGTATTAATGAGAGAAGAAGAATGGGTATTATAATGTCAATAAGAAACGGGAAAATCGGAGAACTAAGGATAAATGCTTGGTATCTGAAGGCAAATTCCAAAAAAGTGTGTAAGTAAATGCCGGGTGAATCCTAGAGATGAAATCAGACAAGAAATCACGAGAATCTAAATATAAAAACAGAATGAAACACGATATCCTTTAAAATTATAGAATTGTTGGATACCACAAGCACACCCTTTTCGGTCGTTGCCATCTACCCGACAAAACATATCAGTAAATTTATGATAAATTTGCAACGGCTCAGATTACTTCGTTGACATATTGCTAAGGTGGAATTCAAATTTCAGATCGCTTTTTTTTAGAATAGAATAGAATATCTTTATTTGGATTCAAACCACAAATGTTCCATCAAATAATAATATTGGAAAATGTACAATATAAAAAAGATATCACATCACATAAATATGTGCAATTAGTCTCATGTAGATAGGTAAATCTCACTAGTTGTACTATACAAAATTTGAACATCAGAAAGCATGGCTATAAAAGGGTTATACATTTTTCATCAAAAAAGGAAGAATAAAGGTATAATTCGAGTGTAATATTATGCAAAAAAATGAGAATCATGAATAGCAATTTATTGTATGTATATTTTGACTAAAATGATGATATAATGCATAACATTTCAATTTTAATAATACGAAACTTGGAGATAAAATGTAACACGCAGCTCCGCGTTACAACCCAAAGATGTTCAATTTTGACAAATATAGTTCTCTTTAAGGTCAAATAGTCTAACTCTGTTTTTACGTAAATTTTCTCTTAACTGTGGTTTTATCAACAATCTCTGTTAGTTTCAAGCAGTTTTAATTGAGATTTCTTGAACTGCAAATTTAATTGGAATTAATAGGGTGCAAACGCCCCAGCTTCAAGTAAATGCCGTACGACGTTACAAACTCGGTTAGAGAGCCATAAAATAAAGAGTTATGTACTGCTAGGGGGCCCTTAACAGGGCCGGTCTTGCGTTCTCTGGCAAATGCCGAAAAGGTCCGTATGTGTGATGACGTCCAGAAGTACTCCTAGACTCTTGTGACCAGCTCGGGTTGACTTCGGTTGTTGTTCCTTCTGTTGTGGCGTTGTAATCTCACTGAGTAACTTCGTTGAAGTTCTGTAATTGGCTCGTCTCTAGTTGTACAGCAAGAAGATTGGCGGTACCTGATGTTGCCAATGCTGGTGAAGCAAATCCAAAAATCAAAGTATGTGCAGGTAGGAGACAGCACCCCAGAGACACGCACAGTAGAAAGCAAAAGCGCGACAACTGAACTGCATGGTGTCCAATGTGTCGCACCAGAAATAAAGGCTACCATGAAGGTCATGTCACAGAACTAATTTTGAATTTAATTTACGCAATATGTCGGCAAATTCTTTGTGTCATTACAAGTGTTTAATAAATATATGCATCCGCGCGCAATACGCAGGTAACATGCGATGGGTTATAGTGTCTCTGTGTTCAAATTTTGGATTTATTTTTTTAACGTGCATTAACCAAATTTTACACAAGTACTAACAGTTAAGTCATGATTATAATAATCCAGACTTCAGTTGTTTCACAATCTTTTATCCGAAAATCTATATTTTATCATTCAAAAACTAGCAAGCATTGGGATTATTATTTGTGGTGCTTAATCATGACAGTTTTTACACAATTTCTATCATTCAATTATCAGTGACAATATTTATTGTGCTTCGTCGCATCAATTGTCAGTGATTTTAAACTAAATTGTTAATCAGTCTGGATTTATTTCATCGTATTTTTCAATCATTTACATGAATTCATCCCGATTCAGCTGATTGTGTTTATGGTGATTATTTGTGTATAAGACATTTAATTGTGTTGACCATATGTTATTTTGTTACCGTCGAGAACACGGTCTATTTGGATTAAATGTGAATTGATTCATGCATTGCAACATAACATTCAATAAATGTCTGATAACATGGATGAGTCTTTTTACTTCACCCTTTGGAAAAGGTCAGGGGCTGATCATGGAACGGGTGGTGATAACAGCCACCATGAATATGTAGGAATGGGACAATTTTACATAATAGACAGCTATCCCGCAAAACCTATTACAATAACTACAAAACCTCCTACAAAAAATTTCAAGAAGTTATGTTGCTGATAAAAATTATCATTGTCTTTTATTCAACAAGAAGAAAGTATTATCTTGATAAAAATTAAAAATATCAGCAGGATTGTAGACTTTTTCTAGTTCAAAAGATAAAAATTTAAAAGAAATCTTAGATTGAGGCGTTTCTCTAAGCCCCTTTGGCAATTGACTATAAATTTTGTAAATTTTCGAAAAAGAGAATAACTTGCTCGCAACATTCCCCACCAAAGGAGGAGATATTACCAAATGTCCAGATCTAGTTCCAGCTTCCTGACTCTTTTTTGTTGGATTCATATAGGCACCAGTCCACTGTTTCAAACGGAAAATATTTATACAATAGCACATCCTCCGAAAACAAAAGGTTTGCAGTTATACAAACTATAATCTAGTGGCGTATATAGTGCAGGAGATAGGACTAATTTGTTTCACAACTTTTCTTTGTACAGCTTCTATCTTATTAGACAAACCCTTTTTAATGGATTCCAAGTAGCAGCAGCATATTCTAGTATCGGTTTATTCCATATTATATACTTTTTAAATTTTATGTCATTCGAAAAGATCTTTCTAGTTATTAGTGCCCATTTGTTCTTGGCACTGCCTACTATCCTTTCAAAATGTCTCTTCTCAGAAGCTTTACATTGAATAGTTATGCCTAAATCCTTAATTTCTTGCATAAGTTTAATCTCAAAAGCAACATTAATCACAACATCATGAAAATAAACATAATTAAAGTCTGTTCTGTTACCTATTTTTAAAGCTCTCGTCTTTTTACTGCTTATTCTCAGTACTAGTGTTGGCAAATATCTACTTAAATCATACAAATCTAGTGTCACATTATTTTTGCAGAATTCGACATATTTTGGATCAATTGGAAAGATTATTTGTAAATCATCAGCGAATTTGCAAACATGACCGTTAAGGATCTTAGTTTCCAAATGTGCCAATACGATTTTCAATAAAATTTGCCCTAAATTTGATCCCTGTGGAATTCCACTCGTTACTCTTTCGATTTTTATATCAAATGATTTACTTGAACACTCATTCTTCGATTATATAAATAGTATCTAAGTAATCTAAAAATATTCGGATCAATATTAAATAAATTAATCGCATTCAAAAAAGCATCAAAAGATATATGGTAAAAAGCTTTTGAGATATCTATAAATACAATTAATGCATCTAACTTTTTCTCATCTAATGTAATTACATGTTTCCACATATAAAGCATATAAGTAGTTGTCGATCTTTCTTTCGTAAAGCCATGTTGACATATATCAAAATCATCCGGCAACATATGTTCTAAATGATCTAGTAGCAATCGTTCTATTATCTTCAGAAACGAAGGGATAATAAATATTAGTCTATAATCACTGGCGCACGTTGGCTTACTTACATTTGGCAACGGTTTGGCTACTATCGTTAGTATATCGATTGGTAATTTCCCATTATTCAAAATTCTATTTATAAAATTGCAGAGTGCATTCATATTATTTAAAGTTAATTGAAGTAGGTTATCATTCGATATACCAAGGTGATCTTTTTGTTTTTTTGAAGTTGCCAGGTTTAAGTTAAAGCCTGGGCAGGCTGGATCGCCGGAAATGTGTTTTTATACGACCAAAGGACCTAGTGTGTGCTCGACGTTGTGGTCATGATATTCGTAGAGTGATCTCTGTGAACCGGATGAAGTTTAGATATGCATTAAAAGTGGCCTGCACCATGATATGAAGCTGATAACTATTTAGTGTTGCTACACGAAAGCGTTAGCACTAAGTAGCTGGTCATACCAAAATAGGCAGTGTGAGCTCAGTTGTGAGTCATACATTATAATGTAAAAATATATACATGAAAATCAAAGGTAACTGCATAAAAAATATATGTACTCGAACATTGCCTCATGGATAGCATAATACCAAAGAACTGTTAAAAAATGCTACACAATTATTAGCTAAGAACAACTGGTTATGTCACGTGAGATAAGTGCGAAAAATAACATGAATCAAGTGGATTCATAAGTCACGTTACGTGATATAGGGCGCAAGTGGTGCGCGTAAATTTAAAAATTTTGATACGTAGAATAACAAAATATTAATGTTAAAAAAATATCATTTACGCGTTATGCAATGCAAGCTATTGAGATTGTTGGCAGATGGAGCCTGAGACGTGTGTAGAAGGTTGAATGCTCTCAGGATTAGGCGGTTGGATAAACGGTTTCAACCTGTCTTTGCTTACTGATGTCGGTGTCGCGTTTTGCATAATAATGAAGTATTTGGGTTGTCTGAGCAAAAGCGGATAAGGAACACGATACTTTGCTTTTAGTGGTGCAAAAGCAGTGTCGTTTTAAACGAGTACTCTCTTGCAGCTGTGGAGCTGCGGGTGAACCAAGACTGGACGAGGTGTATGTCTCAGCTGCTGGTCAGACATGTTACCGAAACGAAGTCAGAGGCGAGTAGCTTCGTCTTGTGGGTCATCCTGTGCGGGTAGTAGACGTGGGAGCTGACTAGGCAGGCGTAGATCTATGCCATACAAGAGTTGTGACGCAGACGTTTTAATGGATTCACGAGTACGGGAACGCATGGCAAGCAGAACTAAAGGTAGTGCATCGACCCAGTTGCCATTAATGGACGAGGATGCTAAAGCTGCTTTGAGTTCCCTATGCATTCTCTCTACCATTCCATTAGCTTGGGGATGGTAGGCAGTCGTCTGGCGTAAGATGCATCCCATGTACCGCAAGGTGGTTTGAAACGATCAGATGAGAAGCAAGTGCCTCTGTCCGTGATGACCTCATTGGGAACACCATAATTGGATATCCATGCAGAGATAAAACCGTTAGTTACTTCGTCTGCCGAAATGGTGCTGAGCGGTAATGCCGCAGGCCACCGTGTTAATCTATCAATCATAGTTAGAAGGTAGCTGAAACCTTGAACCTTTGTCAGATGAACTATGTCGATGTGGACGATGGCTAGGCGAGAAGTAGTGCGGAAATTATGTAACTTAGAACGAGTGTGCCTTGTGATCTTGATGAAATGGCGCACTGCGTCGTGGATTGCTAGGAGTTCACGACTGAAAGTGTTGTATCTCATTTGTACTGGTTGGAGAGTACGCGAGTAGAAACTGATAGGCTTCCGAACTCCGTCTATCTCTTGTTCCAAAGTGGCTCCAATAACGAATTCAGAAGCATCTGTCATGATTAGAAATGGTTTTTGAAAATCTAGATGCGTTAATATTGTAGCATTTGCTAACGAGTTAATGGCAAGTCGAAGTAATTCCTCGTCTTCAGATGACAAATTAATGATCGAATTCTTGCCAAGTCCTTTTTAAATCCGCAGGTGCCTACAAAAAGGCAAAAGTTGTCTTGAAAGGCTGGGATGGAATTGCGATAGTAGTTTAGGACTCCAAAAAATTTCTGCGACTCGCTAACGGCCTTCGGTGACTTGATATTCCTGACTGAATTTGCCTTTGATGGCAAAGGTTTAATACCTTGTGGCGTGATACAATGCCATAGGAAGTCCACAAATGAAGTTGCAATCTGCGTCTTGTCACAGTTGATCTTGAGTCCGTGGTTGGATAAGCATGAGAGGACATTTCGTAGATGCTTGGCATGGGGTCTAAGTCTAGATTGAATACCATTATGTCATCGAGATATGATATACAATAAGCGGCGTCTTTGCACAGTATGTTTTCCATGAATCTTTGAAATGTCTATGAAGCACACTGAAGTCCAAAGGGCACGTAAAGTTATTCGAAAAGGCTAAATATAGTGATAACCACAGTCTTTTACATATTTTCTGGCGCTACCGGGATATGGTGGTAGACTTGTCTGAGGTCAATCACTGAGAAGAAATTGCTGCCGTTGAGTTTTTCAAGTAAGATGTTAATATTGGGAGAAGAATATACATCAGATTTTGTCACTGAATTTAACTAGAGGCAATCTGTGCAGGCTCTGTACGATCCGTTTGATTTGGAGACTAAGTGCAGTGGTGACGCTCATGAACTTTTCGATGGTCTGATGGTTCCCTCTTCCAACAGCCTTGAAAATTCCTCTTTGGCAGCTTTTAGTTTAGCAGGGGCCGGTGGTCGCTTGTTGAGTGCAATAGGTTTTCCTCCTGTGACGATATGGTGCATCGTGTTGGAGACTCGTAGCTCTGACTTGCTAAGATCGAAAAGCGAATTGTGTTCTCAAAGAGCTGCTGATATCTCTGCTGAATGATGCACTGGGGTTGGCTGAATGACCTGTAACTACAAACGCTCGGAGGCAAGTTACCATGAACTTTGCATAAATCTGTTGGAAGGGTCGACGATCTTTCGATTGGCAAGATCAACAATGAGCCGAAATTTCAAAAGGAAATCGAGGCCTATTATATTGTTTGAGACACTGGCGACGATGAAATTGTGAGTAAATTCACGCCGTAAACCTATATTGGGTGTGCGATACAGACAGCCACAAGAATGAATGGGCTTGGCTGTAGCTGTTGCGAGTAGAACGCCTAGCGACATTTTGGCCATTGAATCACCCTCGGGAACTGAGACTGCTGCACCAGTGTCTACGATGAATTCTTTGCCAGTTCTGAAATCAAGAAGGTGCAGAAGTTCGTTGGGCTGTTTGGCTGGGTCATGCAAACAAGTAGGCTGGTGATTGCGACTGGCATTATCCGTTTGGCTATCTATGTGGAAAATTCGGAGTGGTCGGAAAGAGTCGATAGGAATGTCGAATTTTAAGTCATTTCTTCCTTGTGGTGCCGTTGATGCCGCTGATGCGCAGAAAGTACGGTCTTCTACTCTCTGCGACATACGTTTCCCGAACTTTATGCACCACTGCGCCTGTTTTCTGTTGTCTTTCCCGTCAACTGTGGAAATTGGCAATCATTCGGAAATTCTTCGGAGCGGCAGAGACAGACTTGACATGAATAAAGAAACTTCTGGTGATTATAGCACCAGTTCTTTGGGGCATATCTGTTAAAGCATTGCGGGGATTTCTATCGCTGCCTATTGTTATAATGGGTTTTGAGCGTAAAATTTGGTCAAACATTCACTTGATTTAGCTCAGATTACTCTTTGGCCAATCCTTCAAGAAGATTAGCCATGTTTGCTACTGTCCTCTCTAAAGAGGATGCTTATCATCCTGCAGGGCCGGACAAAAGGATGACAAATTTACCTTAGGTTCCAAAAACCTAATTTCTAATTCACATCTCTCAGGTAAGTCATCTATAGAGAGAGTGTTGGGGAGCTGTCTGGCGAACAATTTTAATGACTGGGAAGGTTGTTATTAAGAAATACTTTAGCTTCATTATCAGAAATATTAGTTTTATACCAACGTTTCCGTAATTTCCTTAAAATCTCAATGAGGCCAACGTTTGGCATGTCTAACTGCGCGTATTTGTTTTTTTAACTGATCAGTTTCTGTGAGACACAGCAAGGATTCTATTTTATTTTGTAGGCCATAAATGGGATTGGGTAGATTCCTAATGGCTTCAAGCTTCGGATAAATACGTCAGTGAAATTCAGAATGTAGTTTAGCAGTAACCTTTGACAGTTTTTGATGACTGTCATAATCTGGGGACGGGGAGAAAGCGAGTCTACGCGCATAATGAATAGTTCGCTATCACCATCCCGAACAGGAACATCAATATTTAATATTGGGCCTGACATTCTAACAATCTTACGGGATCTTAAAAGCAAAAATTTATAAGCAAGATGAAACAGTATAAGACTTTAAATGAAACGCTTACCCACAAATGGCTTCCACAGTTAAAACAGAATCTTCCGCAGTTGAATCTGTCGTTATGAGCGCAGAACACTGATGAAATTAGTTCCTTCACAAGTCAATTCTTCACTTTCATGCAGTCAATGTTCTTTCACATATCACCAATGTTTGTACGTAGGAAAACAAATATTGAATAGAACACCTTCCTTAAAAAAATATACCCAACAAAAATTGCCCGGGAGACCTCGACTTTAGAGAGATCAACAACCAGAATAAAACGTATACGCAAATGTCAATTTACTCTAATCCCAAAAAGTGAAAATGAAACACATTCGATTGTATATATACAAAAAGTTTACTAATGACTAAAAAACAGTAAAGTACTCAGTATCCTGGCGCGGTCGCCAATTTTGTAAACGCCACAACTTGAAGTAAATGCCATAAGACTTTACAAAGTCAGATAGGAGCCAAGGAGATCTGAGCTAGTACTATTGGGGGGCCCTTATTAGGGAGGGTATTGCGTTCTCCGGCAAATGCCGAGTAAGTCAGTTAGTGTAGTAATGTCTAGAAGTAGTCCTAGACACTTGAGACCATCTCTGGTTGACTTGGGTTGTTGTTCCTTCTGTTGTGGCGTTGACATCCGTGGCGAGTGAGTAGTTGAGTAATCTCGTTGAAGTTCTGCAGTAACTGGCTCACTGAAGGGATCAACAGTAGATGCTACTCCGTCTCACTAATTTTACAGCAAAAAGATTTGCGTGACTGAAATTGCCAATGTGTGTGAAGCAAGCCAAAATCAGCATAGGTGACGATAGCAGACAGCACGCACACGTAACGCACAGCAGAAGAAAAAAACGACAACTGACGGGCATGGTAAATTCACCGAGTTTAAAGAGCCTTGATTTGACTGCTCGCACATCATTGGTTAACGTCAAATTTAGCTTTTATCTCATTAATGCCGCGTAAATTGAATTGAATTTAATTTATGCAAAATTTCGGCAACTTTTTTTCACGTTAAAATAAAATACAAATTTATGATAAATTTGCAACGGCTCAGATTAATTCGTTGACATATTGCTAGGATGGATTTCAAATTTCAATTCGCTTTACCAATAAAGAAATGCAAAAGTTCCGTTGACCAATGGCGTGCGACTGCACATATATAAGCACGATGAAATTACCACGCCACACACTTCTGCTCGCTACGTGTGATTGCTATCATCTCCTCCAATTGACTGTCTTCCTACGCCGACTTCTGGACTTGCTTTTATCACGCTGTGTTATCTTGGCACTTGAAGTTCGTCTAAATAATTCCTAGTGCGCGGTTTGAAATGGCTCCAACTTTGTTGCATACCGAACGAAGTCTTGGCTATAAATAGTAAATAGGATCAGTTAATATTATTTAATCTTGCTGAAAATGCTGACGCGAAGTATGTAGAAAAATTAAATGATTTAATCAAGAAAACGGCGTCATCCGAAATAACTAAATGTTATAAGGTGGGCAAACGGTCTGATCGTACAAGACCTGTCGTGATGAAATCATCAAAAAGACCAACAAATATGCAAATTAACGCCATTAATAAAAAGAAAGGTGAAAACCCTAATTTTCACAATCTTTTCAGCAGTCGAGGTAAAACATTTCTCCAAAGGAAATTGGCAACAGCCAAAATGTTGAAGATAAATCAGGAGCACAAATCATAAAATCCAGAGCATGCCAACATAAGGAGTCCACCAATTGTTTCATAAATAACAAAAACGATGTATCATTGTAGAATATTGTGGACAGCGAACAGAGGAGAACTGGAGCCACAACACCCAACAAAAGTGTAACGCACGGCTCCGCGTTACAACCAGTGTGTCAATTTCTACAGATCCGGTTCACATTAGGGTCATATGTGCTTATTATGGTTTTAGACAATATTTCTTCAAACTGTAGTTTTAGAAAAAATCCCTGTTAGTTTCAAGCAGTTTTAGTTGAGATTTATTGTGTAAACGCCCCAGCGCCAAGTAAATGCCGTACGACGTTTCAAAGTCAGTTATGAGCCAAGGATGACTGAGTTAGTACTGTCGGGAGGGCCATTTTTAGGGCAGGTATTGCGTTCTCCGGCAAATGCCGAGAAAGTCAGTTAGTGTAGCAGTACCAAGAAATACTCCTAGACACTTGAGATCAGCTCTGGTTGACTTGGGTTGTTGTTCCTTCTGTTGTGTCGTTGACATCCGTGTCGAGTGAGTAGCTGAGTAATCTCGTTGAAGATCTGCAGTAACTGGCATACTGAATGGATCAAATGTATATGTGGCTCTGTCTCACTAGTTTTGCAGCAACAAGATTGGCGTGACTGAAATTGCCAATGTGCGTGAAGAAATTCCAAAAATCAGCGTCGGTGACGATAGCAGACAGCAAACACGATAACTGACTGGCATGGTAAATTCACCGTTCTTAAATACTTTCTACATCGAAAGCTCGCACACCATTGCTTAACGGTAAATTTCGCTTGTTTCTATTAGTGCCGCGTAAATTTAATTTGAATTTCATTTACGCAATATGTCGGCGAATTGTTTTTGAGCCGTTACACAACCGAGCGTAACACACCGGTAGCATGCACTAAATTACTGTGTCTATGCTGTCAAAGTCAGGATTTACAATTTTGTGTGCTCTTGTTCGATTATTTGTGACTCAAAACTGTACGTCTAAGACACTCTGGATTTATTAATCGTGATTTATGACTTTCTGCTTATGTGCCTAGATATTAACTTTGTGTTAAAAATATTTTATTTTGTTGCTGTCTAGAGCAAGGCCAATTTTGACTAAAATTGAATTTTAATTTACTTTGTAACATCGTTCATAATACACATATGGTACTTCGACTTAGCCTTCTTTTATCGCGATATTGGAGAAGATATTGAAATTGATTATAAGCACGGCACACGAAACTGATTTCTTTCGGCGTCAGCTACCAAGCATTTGTAGGAATCTCATAGCATCAGCAAATATACCACTACCCCGCAAAAGTAAATCCTACAAAAAAACTATATATAAACCAGAAAAGTTAGACCATTAAATAAATCACATATTTCATATACTTTATTTTATGCCAAATTTAGAAGTGTTAAGAAAAAAATTTTAGTGCGTAATTTTATAACAAGTAAGGATTTTGATTTTATAATATTGTCTAAAACTTGGCTCAGCAAGGTCATTCAAAATCAGAAATTTGAAATTCGTCGTTATACTTTATTTAGAAAAGACAGTTTGTTGGATAGAAGAGGTGAAGTATTACCTATTTATATTAAATCTATGTTAAATGCAAAAGTGTTACATACTAGTGAATATAGTAATGTCATTGATTTTATATATATGCAAATCGATAATTTGATCCCAACAGCGGTTTACAGACTGCCGTCTGCTAATTTAAAGGATGACATAACTTTTCCCAATTCTTTTCAATCTATTTTGGACTGCCATGATTATAATGTGGTGGTAGGCAATTTTAATAACTTGCATGGCTGTGAAATAATCATTTTTTTCTTGTCGTGATCTCATGCAGATTATAAAGGAATCAACAAGAGGTTCGGAATGCATAGATCATGTATATATAGAAATTGAAGCAGTGAACTCACACAATTTTGATGATGTAAACTATTTCGTAGAATTGGATCACAAACAAATTATTTTACAATGGAACATCTTGTGTAGCAAAATACAGAAATTTAATTTTGAGCATGCACGCGTGCAATGTTCCAGAACCAACTGGACTCTTTTCAAAGAGTTAAGCATAATGATTGGTTATGAAAATTTTATATCATGAACACTGATGAATTTGTTTCTTCTGTTTCAAAGTTATTATCTGATATATTTGAGGCATCTACGTTTACGGATATTATACCGAAGCGAATCAATAGGATGTAGGAGGTTTTGTAGTTGTAGTAATAGCTTTTTCGGGGTAGTTGTCTATTTAGCAATGATTTCCTACTTTTTCATGGTATTTGTTATCCCCACCCGTTCCATGATCAGTCCCTGACATTTTCCGAAGTGTGAAATAAGAAAATTCATCCGTTTTCAGAAGTTTATTGGAAGTTGAGGAGCAAAACATGAATCAATTCAAAGTTAAACAAAATGGACCGTGCTCTAGACGGCAACAAAATGATATATTGTTAACGCAATTAAAAGTCTTATACACAAGAGTTTATCTTGAACACAATCGTCTGAATGGTGATGAATTCATGTTGATGATTGAAAAAATACAATGATATAAATCCAGACTGATTAGCAATTTAGTTTAAAGTCACTGGTAAATATTGTCACTGATTATTGATGGATAAATATCGTGTAAAAACAGTCCTGAAAAAGCATCACAAATCATTATTCCACTGTTTGCTAGGTTTTGATTGTTTTAATTATAATGTTCCATTGAACTATGGCGTTTAGGACACGATATTGAGAAACACCTGAGGTTAGGTTGCGTATGATCATGACGGAACCGTTGGTATTTGTGTAGAAAGTGGATAATGCAAAAAAGTCAATAAATCCACCTAGGCACTATAATCCACCGCATGTAACCTGCGTATTGCGCGCGAGTGTGTATATTTATTAAACAAAACCCTATTATTGACAAATTAATTTGCAGTTCAAGAAATCTCAATTGAAACTGCTTGAAACTAACAGAGATTCTTGCTAAAATCACAGTTAAGAATAATATTTGTGTAAAAACAGAAATAGACTATTTGACCTTAAAGAGAACTATATTTGTCAAAATTGAACATCGTTGGGTTGTAACGCGGAGCCGCGTGTTACAAGGAAATTATGTAAACAAGAATTAAACGAGATAATATAATGAAGTGTAGTCTTATCAATAGTATTTAAAAAATGAGGTTAGATTTGATTGATAATGAAATTAATTCATCACTGCTGGGCAAACTGGAGCAGAATTATAGATTAGGACACAATTCCTCACAAATTACAGTAATTTTAAGGAGAAATTAAAGCTCATATTACCTGTGGATAAAACTGAGTATGAATTTCTCTGTGAGCTGGATGAGTATTTGGCAATTTGATACGTAATCCACAGAACTAAAGCAATTTCTTGGATATAATTGATCCTTCGGGTGACCAGGAACCAGGACTTGTCATTGACATTGATGAATTGATAAAATTAATTTTTAAAAAAAATCACAAAAACAAAAAGATCCCCTTGGTATATCGATTGATAACCTACTTCAATTTTCTTTAACTTTTATGAATGCGCTCTGAAATTTTATAAATAGAATTTTGAAGAATGGGAAATTCCCAACGATATTCTAACGATAGAAGCTAAACCGTTGAAAAAAAGTAAGTAAGCCAACGTGCGCCAGTGATTATAGACTAATCTCTTCATTTTTGAAGATAATAGAACGACTGATACTAGATCATTTAGAATATATGTTGCAGGTTGACTATGATATAAGTCAACATGGCTTTACGAAAGATAGATCGAAAATTACTTATATGCTCTCTTTGTGGAAACATGTAATTAATTTAGACGAGAGAATGTTAGATACATTAATTGAATTTATAGATATCTCAAAAGCTTTTGACTCTATAACTTTTGATGCTATTCTGTATGCGATTAATTTATTGAATATTGATCCGAATATTTTTAGATTACTGAGATACTATTTATATAATCGAAGAATGAGTATTCAAGTAAATGTTTTAATATCAAAATCTAAATTACTAACAAGTGGAATTCCACAATGATAATGTTTGGGGCTAATTTTATTTTAAATTGTGTTTCAACATTTGGTGATGATTTAAAAATAATCTTTCCAATTGATCGAAAAAATGTCGACTTCTCCAAAAAAAATGTGACACTTGATTTGTATGATTTAAGTAGATATTTGATAACACTAGGATGAGGAATAAAACAGTAAAAAAAAGACGAGAGCTATAAAATGGTAATTTAATTATGTTTGTTTTCAGTATGATGTATGTACTTGATGTTTTATGATTAAACTTCAGCAAGAAATTAAGAATTAAGGCATAGCTGTTCAATGTTCAGCTTCTGATGAGAGACATATTGAAAGGAAAGTAAGCAGTGCCATGAACAGATGGGCACTGATAAATAGAAATATCTTATCGAAAGATATAAAATTTAAAATGTATATAATTTGGATTAAAACGATACTAGAATATGCCGCCTCTACTTGGAATCAATTAAAAAAGGGCTTATCCAACAAGATAGAATCTGTGCAAAGAAAAGTTGTGAAACAATTTAGCCCTGTCTCCTGCACTATATACGCCACTAGATTACAGTTTGTATCACGGCAAACTTTATGGTTTCGGAGGATTTGCTATTGCATAAATGTTTTCCATTTGAACCAATGGACTAGTGTATGAGGTTTTGTGGTTATTGTAAGAGGTTTTGCGGGCTAGTTGTCTATTTAATGATGCTATATCATTCCTACATATGCCTGGTAGCTGTTGTTTTGATTAGTGCTTATGATTAGTCCCCGACATTTTTCCGAAGAGTGATGTGAGAAAGCTAAGTCGAATTATCATTCTTTTATTGAATGTAATGTTGCAAAGTAAAATAAAATTCAATATTAATCCAGGTTTCGTATGAAAGTAGCCACTATAAACGCAATAAATAAATCCAGAATGTCTCGGCAGAGTTGACATGTTTTGTGAAAGAGAAATTATTCAAAATATATAAATTCAGAATGTTTTGGAAGCATCATTAATCGTTTTCATGTTAATGATTGAAAGAGGAAGAAGTTATAGATCCAGAATGTCTTAGCGGTGTAATTTAGAGTCACTCACAATTGATGAAGAGCACATAAATTATAAATCCTGGTTTTGAACCTTCAGTCACTTAAATCCACTGCATGTTACCGGCGTATTGCTTGCGAGTGTGTGTTTATATTAAACAAAACCCTTTAAATTACAATTAAATTTGCAGTTAAAGAAATCTCAATTAAAACTGCTTGAAACTAACAGAGATTGTTGCTAAAATCACAGTTACGAGAAATATTGTGTAAAACCAGAATTAGCCCATGTGACCTAAAAGAGAAATATATTTGTCAAAATTGAACTTCATTGGGTTATAACGCGGAGCCCCGTGTTACACAAGTGTCTTTATGAATCCAATAAGAAAAGATTCATGGTTGGAACTAGATCTGACATTTTGGCGATCTCTCTTCCTTTGGTGGGAAATGTTGTGGGAATTTATTTTTTTCGAAAATTTACAAAATTTTATCAATTGCCAAAGGGTTTAGAGGAACGTTCATCTAAGATGTCTTTTAAATATTTATATACTGAACTAGAAAAAATCTAAGCAACCTACAGATCTTTTAATTTGATTATGATAATACTTTCTCGTGGTTTAATAAAGACAAGGATAATTGTGGATCAGCGGCATACCATCTTGAAATTTTATTTCCACATTCTGTATTATTAAATTGAAATATGCATTATATCATCATGTTAGTTAAACTACAAATACAAAATGTTAGTCGTGGTTCTATTTCGCATAATGTTACATCTGAATTATACCTAATTCTTTTCAATTGTTAGACTGTGAATTTCTTGATGATGAATTATAATTGTTTATATAATCAATTATTTTACAAATACGATTAATTAAAAAGACCCTTTTTCGGTTATCATAATAACTGAATCAAAATTGATATAACGTATGCAGTGATATTAAAACTGAAATTTGGGATTTTGACATACCTTATATCGTAACTAGTGAGATTGACTTATCTATTTGAGGCTAATTGGACATATTTATGTGAAGTGATATCTTTCCTATATTGTACACTTTCTAATATTATTATCTAATTGATGGACGATGTGTGGTTTGAATCAAAACAAAGAGATTCTATTCTATTACAGTCTTCAGTTACGCGAATCTTTTTTTTTGCTGCACAACTAGTCTTACATCTAATAATCGGATTTCTTCGTACGTCAGAAATCACGGTGTTGCCACCGATCTTCAATAAGACAATTCTTAGCCTTCGAACAGCAACTCACATCCGCTTTCGACAACGCTACTTTGTACGGTGCACTCATAAAAAGGAACACCATCCAACCAACCGGATCAAAGATAGAAAGTGTCTAGAAGTGCTTCAATACACAGCCACATACTTAAAAATCACGGAATTTGCTAGTGAACACTTTTAAGGCCCTGTTAGGTGCCACCCACAATAACAGTTATAAGACAATTCCCGTCTTTTCTTCTTCTAGTAACGTTGCACGGCACTTACGTCCAGCCGGGAAGTTTAAAAATTGGCGATTTCGCCCGAATCCTGGGGACAGTTCTGCTTTTAAAACTTGTTTTTATATTACAAATTTCTGCGCAAGAATTGAAAAAGAATAAATTTGTATTTTCATTTTGATTTTTGTGGTTTACATTAAAATTGACAATAGCTCATCTACTACCAAGTTTTTCCACACCAGATCATCCTGTTCTTTCAATCCTGTTTGTGAATATTTCTTAGTCAAAGTTTTTTGTTGTTAAATTCATTAAAATGTTACTCGCGTGTTTGGGACACATTCTTCGTTCAATTTGTATTCAAACAGTGGAAGCAGATTTTGTCAATGTCTTCTCTCCTATGTGCTTGCCCCACATTCTGCATTCAATTTTTGCTCAAACGGTGGAAGCAGATTATGGTATGCGATTGGTTATTAGTTTTAACTATTTATAGGACACTTATTTTTTAAATTCTTAGGTCACTTTATGCATTTTATTTCGATTATTTTTGGTGTATAAATTTATGCATTTAAGATCCCATAAGATTATAAGAATGTGAGGTCAAACTTTAAATTTTGATGTGCCTGTATGGGGTGGTGACCAGGAACTATTCTTCATGTGCATAGAATCTGGTTTTTCACCTTTTCCCGATAATGACAGTCATCAAAACCTGTCAAAGATTTTCGCA
This sequence comes from Eudiplozoon nipponicum, assembly GCA_029291075.1. Classification (NCBI taxonomy): domain Eukaryota; kingdom Metazoa; phylum Platyhelminthes; class Monogenea; order Mazocraeidea; family Diplozoidae; genus Eudiplozoon; species Eudiplozoon nipponicum. Next base: position 14,397 of record JAQBSW010002519.1, on the reverse strand, counting down.
AAACTTCCTTCACAGTTTCAACAAAGGATTTATCCAAAGCTTGAGGCGATTAGAAAGCTACCCAATCCGAGTTTGGACCTTCAAAATGAGGTGGAATCTTTGCTGAGTCCTGCGGAAACGGAACAGATAATAAACAAGTAGGCGCAGTTAGACATGCCAAATCTTGGCCCCATTGAAATTTTAAGGGAATTGCGCAAACTTTGTTAAAAAAACAATATTTATGATCATAAATCTATGGTTATTTTTATTAACAATCTTCCTCAGACATTAAAATTGTTCGCCAGAAAGCTCTAAAAATCTCTCTATATAGACGCCTAATCAGAAAGATGCGAATTAGAATTTAGGGTTTTAAAAAATAATTTCAATGCGTCATCGTTTTTGCCTTCCCCGCAGGATGATGGGATTACTTCCTTAGAGAGATCAATAGCAAATATAATTACAGTTCTCGAAATATTAGTCATAGGTAAATCTGAGCTAAATCAAGTAAGCGTGCGAACCACTCTCCCGAGGCAGACACGAAATAACAGAAAGCGGCGATCCAGATCCCTACAATTAAAAAAAACGCCCCAAAGAACTGGAGCTTTAATCACTTGAAGTATTTTATTCCTGTAAAGTCTGTCTCCCTTGTTCTGAAGAATTCCCGAATGAGTGCCAATTTCCACAAATGATGTGCCAATAATCAGAAAATAGGCGCGGTACAGCGTCAGGATCGGAAAACGCTTGGCGTAGAAAGTAGAAGACTGTAATATCTGAGCATCAACAGCGCCACTGGAAATGAATAACATAAAATCTGACATCGTTCTCATTAACTCCTTCCGTCCATGCCGGATATGCCGCATAGAATGCGAAACCAAAGATGCCATTCACAATGACCATCCTGTTTGCCTATAGAACCCGGACAAACAACCCAATGTACTTCTGCATCTTCCCCATTTCAAAACTGGAGAAGAACTCATCGAGGAAACATGTGCAGCAGTTTCAGTTCCAAAGGGTTATTCCGTGGTCGAGATGTCTCTAGGCGTTCTACTCGCACCAGCTACACGGCATCCCATCCCTACTTACGGTTCACGAAATCGCACTCTCAACATAGATTTACGATGTGAATTTTTCACAACTTCATCGTCGCCAAGGTCGCACACAGCATAAGAAGCCTTGATTTCTTGTTGAAATATCGGCTCATTGTTGGTCTTGCTAATCCAAATATCATTGAACCCTCCACCGAACTTTAGAAAAGTTTTTGGATACTTGCCTCAAAACGTTTGGAGTTACAGGTCATTCAGCCAACCCCAATGAATCATTCAACAGAGTTATCAGCAGCTCTTCAAGAACACAAGTCTTGGTTCGGTCTCCATCACGATGCAACGTATCGTCACAACAGGACAACATCTTGCACTCAAAAAGCGACGGCTACCCACTGCCAAACTGAAAGCTGCCCAAGAGGAATTTTCAAGATTATTGAAAGAGGGAATCGTATCGTCACAACAGGACAACATCTTGCACTCAAAAAGCGACGGCTACCCACTGCCAAATTGAAAGCTGCCCAAGAGGAATTTTCAAGACTATTGAAAGATGGAATCATCAGACCATCGAAAAGTTCGTGGACGTCACCATTGCACTTGGTCTCCAAACCCAATGGATCATTCGGAACCCGTGGTGATAATCGCAAGCTAAATTTTGTAACCAAATCCGATGCATATTCTTTTCCCAATACAAACAACTTGCTTGAAAAACGCAGCGGTAGCAATTACTTTTCGGTGATCGACTTCAGACAAGTCTACCATCACATCCCGGTAGCTCCAGAAGATCTAGAAAAAATGGCGGTTATCACTCCATTTGGCCTTTTTTAAAACCTGTACATGCCTTTTAGTCTCAAGTGTGCAACTCAAACGTTTCGACGGTTCATGGACAACACACTACTCCGCGACGTTGCCGCTTAATGTATATCTTATCTCAATTACGTAATGGCTTTCAGTCCAGACCTAGAATCTCATGCTAAGCATTTAAGAAATTTTCTCGCACACTTATCCAATCACGGACTCAAGACCAAATGTGACAAGACACAGATTGCAACTACATCCGTGGATTTCCTGAAGAATCGTATTACACCACACGGTATTCAACCTTGCCCTCGAAGGCAAATTCGTTCAAGTATATTAAGTCAGCTATTTACGATCATATATTGACAAATTTCTCAATACTACATAAAGCAAATTACTATATATTTATGAAGCCCTTTATATAAGACAACGAACATCTGGCCTAATTATTCAAAAGTTTCATCTACATGATATTCTAATCGACTGACGGCGAATCGCAAAATCTAACAAACATTTACTAGCATCAAGACAAGACAAATCACCCCCTCGACCAGACTCAAAAAACATTCCATCGGATTGGCAACAAACTGAAGGGGAAAACAGATGCACATATGCTAAAAGAAATTTCCAAACAATATGAGCCTTCAACACTGCAATCCGCACTTGCGCTGTTACCAATTGAAGAACACAAATTTGCGCAAAAAGGTTAAACGAAAGACTACAATCGGAAAAATTGCACTCGTACACGTAACAGCGAACAATTCGAAAGATGGTTAATTCTCAAGCCATCAAAACAATAATGACCAGATTTACTTCTTCAGTATATTTTCATATGTAGCTTATGAACTGGAGCGGCGGTGCAATAAATTAGTGATTTCCGGTGATTTTAACACCAAATATGTCGGGACTACGCGGAATACGGAGTTGTATGAAGATGGTTACTGTCTGACTGTAAGTGTGATAACTGCACAAGGCTCCAATACCGTCTTAATCCCGTACCTGTTTTTCGTTCACAAAATTTTCTATGATCAAAAACGGACTTTCGCTAAAAGACGTGAGGATTTGACACAAGTAGATTGAGTGGTATCATATTATCGTGTACAGATCGGCCTAATTCTGATAAGCAGGCTTTATTAATTAACATCTTTGTAGAAAGCGAGAGCGTATCACGAGTTATACTTGATTACTAGGTTGATCTAACCAGTTGTCTGATCGCCTAAGCCTCTGCCGGGCCACTTTTGCCTACGCGATAGCGTACAAAGTAGTATATGGGTCTCTATGAAGCATATGCTTAAGCAGGCCTCCACTTGCCTAGCAATGTTAAAATCTGAATACCTGTTGTCAATCCCTTATAAAACAAAAGCTCTCCAAATTGTAGTATTTGCTACGATACTAAGAGCAGCAGATTAAGTAAAACGTTGTCTTAATGTTGCTTTTGAACTGGAAATGGCGTCGAAACGCAACAGCCCATTAGAATTGTGTTGACTTCACCTATATGGGATTGGTTGTTTATGCGGATTCCCTCGGAATTTATTATTACTGTGTTATCCACCCTAGAATTAATTATTCCAACCTCCACAGCCAAGGTGTTCATTTGTGCAGTCAATCCCCTTACTAAATTTTACAATCCGTCAGAAGCCATTTGTTATCTTCACACACATGCTTTATTTTTAATCAATTATTTATAGGATTTTTCTCGTAGAAAGCGCATTAATTTAGTAAAGAAAAAATAGAAATATGTATTATTTTATGTTCACTTCTGCGGCTCGAAGGCTGCTTCCATCATTGTGTTTACTGCTTAGTCATAATTCGTGTGCATCTGCGAGGACTTTCTGTTGGATTAATGCCAACCGTCTTAACATTCTCTTAATTGCGTGTGTCGACACAGGCCTCACTATATGTACAGTTAAACGAAATTTATTGATCAATCTTACTACTCATCAATAGCGTTGCACGAAATTTTATCTCCTGAATACTTCATAGTCGCCAGTAAGCACGAGACGAATATACATGAGATTATACTTTCCGTTCATGTTGTCTTTGTCTTATCCTTCTGGTCACAACTGAACTAATTTGTTACTAGGTTCGCAACACCTAATACATACTTACTTCATAGTTTGGCCATGTTTGTGTATTATTAATATAAATCGAGAAGAAAATTGTTCAATGAAGCGTAACTTTATTACAGAGGTGACTTTACGCCAGAACTTAAATTGTGTACAAAATGTGGTATTTAATATATTGAATTTTGAAATCTAATGAAAATTGGTTGAACTAAGTGCACATATTATTTAGCAACGCACAGGAATTGGAAAATACACCAGAAGATGCACACACATACGCACGTTTGTTTAATTCATGAACAAACATATTTGGTTTAAAGAGTGACGGATATGGGATATTTCAGCTGACAGCTTCCGTCTCACGAAGCTTAGTTTCTACTCTTGCTTTCAAAATCTGGACATTGCCTGATTTGTAGCGTGATTTTCATGAAAAACCGGTTCCCTTAATATTGTTTCAAAGGCATAAATCGGTGCGATGCTGGGTATTGCATAATTACCTGAATCATCCTCTAAATTAAAAAAATTATTCTCAGTCTTTCTTTTCACAGACGACTTTTCCTGTGTGGATTTTCTGGAGTAACAGGTGTACAGAAATAGTTGTAATTCTCAATTTCGGTGAACTTTAACCATACATTGAAATCTATCGTGTTGGTACCATGTACCGATTCCGCAACTATAGTGTTAGTACCATGTACCTTTTCGGTACTATAATGTTGGTCTTGTGTACTGACACAATGGCCATAGTTTTAGTATCCTTTACAGACTCGGTATACATATTATATAGTGTGAGTTAGCGTTGAAGTCGCATTGTCGTAGACTTTATATGATGTTATATACACTATTGCAGGTTTACACATTCGTCTAGGAGATTGTACAGTCCCATTATTCCACATTCTTGACCAAAATATATAGTGGTTGATGGGCGTAATACCGGCTCCTACTGATGAGTCACCAGTAAGCAAGAAACGAATGTGCACAAGCTTTTACTATTCGTTTATGCTTTAAATAAAATACAGTATTTGACTGTCAAGGTTTTGGTTTTATCATTTTTGAATTTTGATTACCGTGACATAGTAGCAATACATTTATAACAAATAAGAAAAGGTTCGATACTGTCTCTCTTCCCTACAATATTCTGCATACGAGATGAGATTATGTATACCGGGAATTTGAGATAGCTGGATAATGGGTTGGGCTTAGCCATGCTGGTGTAAATACAATTTGGCTCCAAGGTCCAAACTGCGCCCCGACAACCGAATATATTCCAATGCAGCGTTTTGCGTACGCGGGTAATAGTTTTGCACGGACAGTTTCACAAAGATCTGATTGATCCCAATTTCCAATTTTGTTTTGCCTTTGATCGGGTTGAGTTTTTATTCATTCCATTTGTTTACTGGCGACGTTTCGGTGCCTACTTTATGTATACCGGGAATTTTAGATAGGTAAGGATTGGTCTGCTAATTACAAATAGTTATATATTGAGTTTAGTTACTGAGAAAAATTCAATGATTAAAACTAGTGTTGAGTCCAAAAAAAATAAATAGAATGGTTTTGGAATGAGGTTACCACATTTGCTTAATTCTGTTATTGTGAGTATTGTACTGTGTATAGTTGCCTGAGGATGGTGCTGGAAAGTAGGCACCGAAACGTCGCCAGTAAACAAAGATGTGATAGAACCGCATTTCCATTGGGACGAATAAGAACTAAACCCGATCAAAGACAAAACGAAATTGGAAATTGTGATCAATCGGATCTTTGTGAAACTGTCCGTGTAAAGCGTACGCAAAACGCGGCATTGGAATATATAAAGCTAGCACTCCGACAAAATTTAAAAAAAACCGAGTATATTTTCAATGAAATATATGACCAAATGCATAACGCGTTAAATTAAAAAAATAAGTACATAGTTTTTGCTGCATCACATTACTCGCTGGACACATCACATTTAGACTTTAATTAGGAATATTCCTTTAAAAATGCGGCAATTGTTTGACGTTCTGTGCGTTGAAAATAATACTATAGAAAAAATAATAAATTTCTTGATTTGTTTGTTGCACAATATCTACGGAATTACAAATCATACAATTTTTCAACCTTTTACCACATGTATCTAAGTAATACAATTAAACTATTTGGTTTAGAGAGACATCTGTGACTATGAACGGTGTTGAAGCATTCGGAGGAATGAGACGAATTAGCACTCAGGCACTCCGATGACGAACTCGATGCGTGCTCGGAAATGGGGATCAATCGAATGTTTTCTAAACTGATATTGCACAGCGACAACCCAAAAAATTAAAATCGTGAAGACTCAACATGTAACGCTCGCATTGCGCAACCATTAAAAGAAATTCTTTAAATCAAGCTCGCAAACTTGATTTAAAGAATTTTTACCATCACCCGCGCATTCAATTTTTGTTTAATTTAAAGAAATATCTGACATAAAAATACTTCTACTACTACCACCATTATTACTACTACTGATGCTACTACTACTGCAACTCATGCTTATTTTGGATGAATTCTCATTTGCTAATTTTTTTTCACGTGCATTAATAAAGACTACGAAATTCACGATCGTTTCAGTAGATCTGAGTGATCAAACGTTAACAATGCTGTCAGAATGGTTAAATAAAATGACATATACGTGTATATCTAGCCCGCAGTTTGAATTTAAATAAATAATAATGAGTGACTAAATGAAAAACTTATATATAATTGTCGAAAGATGCAAACAAATTTTCTTAGGAACACAAAGATATGTGGTAGCTGTCATTACGGGCAATCACAATACATGCTATACTCTTCGGGTTTAGAACCACGTCTCTTGTTTCTCTTACTGTATACACACATTCTTGTTTAAATCTCATCATTCAATTTAGTTAATTCGATTCGACGAATCAATTGCCATTTTTTTAACCTTTTGTTTATATGTAATTAAATTGCACATACGTTATGTAGCGCACTCAACAAACGTTCGATAAACTACTTTTTCAACAATTGCATCTATGTTTAAATCTAAACATTGTTTTAAAGTGGTCTTGCATGATGATCAGAATTGAAAACTTCGGAGTGTATTTATGTAAAATATTCCTCAGTTCTATTTAATGGAATATCGAAAAACTTGATATTCATATTTCCAACTATTGTTGGATATCTGACCTGAATGTACAAGAGTTCGACCAATGAAATACAAACATTGGATTGTCACGAATCATGCGAATCAATCACGCTTTTCTACTAACTATCCATACCCGACCGTCCTTTGGCGCACTATCTATTAATATTCAAAAAGTCTGACAGGAATTTGTTGAGGAACAAGACGCAGAAGTAGAATTAACATTAGCAAGATCATTGCCAAGAAAGGCAAAAATTCAACTGTAATAATTACAACGATCAATACAACCTGCGTTGTTATTTGACAGACAAATAAATTTACGACCAATGTGACAAGGGAATACATAAGAATATATATATTTAGAAATATCATTGCAGAAGAGACTGCTAAAGTAGATATATAACTGTTCTATACTGTTTGTGGCGGAGAACTATTATATCCGCAATTATGTCTAAGGTGTAGCGCACTTAGTAAAAATTAGTTCAAATATATCCAGAAGGATAAACAATAGACAGCATGAATGGACATTAGAATCTCGTGCACATTTGTTTCTTGCTTACTGGCTTCTACTAATGCGTCACCAGTTAGCAGAAAACGAATGTGCACGAGTTTTTTACTTTTCAACGATGTGTTTCACAATTGCAGACGTGTATTCACCATTTGATTTGCAACAAGCGTTTAAGTTGTGGATTTGACCGCATTTTTCTTGTGCGAGACAATTGATAGCACTCTTAGGTCGGTAAAATCTTGAATTTTGATCATTTTCAGGTGCTCTGCTTATTTTGGCCTCGATTGATGGGTTCTCACTTTTCCCTTCTTTTTTAAGCCTTCCATCAGCTGATTGTCTGAAAATGACGTTGGAACAAGATTTTCCATTGTTCTTTTACCAATATTTTGAGATATCATTTCCAGTCTCATTTTCAGGGTTGACACAATACGCACAGGAGTAAAACACAACTTGCGGCAAATGTGGTGGTTTAAGTTACAATGTTCTATCTTTCCAGTAATTAACCGTCTGATCGATCGGTCTATGTAAGTTGATCGAAAACATTTTCATGTTTATTGCTGGCAATGGAAATTGTGTTACCCGAAATAACACTTGTAGTTCAGCTGCATTAATTGTGCGCATTAATGCCGTTTAAACTTACTTTTTGCTATTCGAGAAACTGCGTCCACCATAAATGGGTTGTTCAGGCAGACTGCTCTTTTTCGGATCCCAACAATAACAGACGTATTTCGGACTAGAAAATAAAGTCGTCTACCAGAACAGTCAATTTAAGGAGGATACAGTTTCCACAATTGAAAAAAAGATAGTTCAAGCGGTATTAACACGCACATTTAATGCAGCTAAACTACGAGTGTTATTTAAGTTAACACACTATCTATTACTAGCAATTAAAGAGAAACAGCCATTAATGTCGTGAATTTGACCGCATTTTTCTTGTGCGGGAGAACTGATAGCGCTCTAATGTCAGTAAAATCTGGAATTTTGATCATTTTCAGGTACTCTGCTTATTGGCTTTGATTGATGGGTTCTAACTTGCCCCTTCTTTTTTAAGTCTTCCATCAGCTGATTGTCTGAAAATGACGTTGGAACAAGATTTTCCATTGTTCTTTTGCCAATATTTCGAGGGAAGGGACAAGTGAGAACCCATCAATCGAAGCCAATAAGCAGAGCACAAGAAAAATGCGGTCAAATCCACAACAAGAAGGACAGCACTGCGCAAGAGGGTTTATCATTTAAAACGTATTTAAATCAAAAATACGACCGAACAGTGATCCAACTTTTCAACCAATACAAAAGGAGGAAAATACAAATTGTAAGGCAAGTGGAACATACCCCATTCTTGAAATTATGTTTAAAATTTTATACTGTACCTAAATGCTTTAGATTCAGATTACCATTTCAGCTAGATAGGGTATGAAATGTTCTGAAACAGGAACTTTCTGTACATTTAATGAAATTATCGTTAAAAAATCAAGAAAAAAGAAAATATGAACTAATTAGAGAAAAAACTAAAATAAGATCAAAGTTGCTCTTGATATTACATTCAATGGACCTTAAATGTATAGAAGAATTCACTGATAAGGCTAGGAATAAAGAAATTCAAAAGGTTAGAAAGAGACATGAGAAGAAACTAGCAAACCTGGGAATCTATAGGCCTGCAAGAAATATTCCAAACGATTCTGCTGTGTCGAAACGGGTAATAAACTTATCATCTATGGATCTCAAGGATAATGAAAAGCGAATACTTAACCTGGGACTGAACACGGCTGTTCCTATAGAATACATACTTAAGAATGAAATTATTACCGAGACAGTTAAAATCGCGCAATTCCTCCTAGGAAAAGATAAAACAAAATTTGAATTGGATGTTGCCAATTTGGTGTTAGAACATAGAGAGGATAAATGTAAGCCGAATTATGAATTGAAAAGATTGAGATCGAATTTGTTATCTAATAGGGTAATATGCCTTAAAGCAGATAAAGGTGTAGCAGCAGTGCTAATGAACCAGAGAGATTATGATGATACGATGTATGTACAATTAAATAATGAAGAAGTTTACCATAAAATAAATAATGGCCCAACGGACAAATTACAAGGTGAGGTTAAAACTTTACTTAATCAAATGATTGGATATGGGGAATTAGATTCAATGCTTGGAAAATCATTAATACAAAGAGATTCAATCCCTCCCAGAGTGTATGGTCTAGTAAAAATACATAAACAAGATAATCCACTTAGGTTAATTGTCAATGTCCAGAATTCTCCGACTTATAAAATGTCCAAATTTCTGTGTCATAGAATAAGAAAATACACCTATTTTCTAGATTATACATTAAAGAACACATCACTTCACTGACATTATTAGTAAATATAAATTATTAGAGAATGATAAACTGGCAAGCCTGGATGTGGTATCTATGTATACGAACATTCCGGTACAGGTTGCATTGGAGTGTGTCTAACGTTGTCTAATGGAATACCCTGAAATACTATAACATAGTAAAATTATGGTAAGGGGTATTATGGAAATGTTTAAAATTTATATGTCCTCTACATACTTTATATTTAGAAATGAATTCTATCTTCAAGTTAAAGGTGTTCCAATGGGACAACCATTATCGGTCACAGACGCTAATATGTATATGCATTATTTGGAAAAAAATCTCCTATTCAGATCTCCCCTCAAACCAAACTTATATTTAAGATTCCTAGATGATATCTTCCTAATTTGGAATCACGGGGACAATGAGTTGGAGAATTTTCTGTATTTAGCTAATCAACTGGGAGAGGTAAAATTACATTGGATAAAGAAAGGAAAGAAGAATTATATTTTCTAGATATAAAATTAAAACGAATAGGTCAGACATTAGAAAAAGATATTTACAGGAGGGATACTTATTCTGGTATCCTCCTGAATTATGGCTCTAATCACCCGTCTGGGATGAAAATAGGCATTATAAAATTTATAATATTAAGAAGTCTTAAAATAGTGGATTTAAAATGTAGGGACATAAAACTGATGAAATTGAAAGAAATATTCAGGATATATGGATATCCGGAAAAATTAACTGAGAAAATCATAAAGGAGACACTATTGTGATTTAATAGAAAAATAACCCAGGAGAAACGGGGAAGAGATTTAGATAACTAGAATGAAGATAAGCACAGAACTCTGGTTCTACCAGATTCCAAATTAAGTAGAAAAATTAGGATATTAGCAACGAAATAAAACATGAGAACAGTATCAAGACAATCAGTTAAAAAAGGCAATAAGTTACCGAATCAGAAAGAAAAAATAGAACCGCTCAACACATCAGGGGTTTATGACATACCTTGTAAAGATTGCAATCTCATATATAAAGGTGAAACCATGCGTCCAATAAAGATATGTAGAGGAGAATATAAGACTGCATGCAAATATAGACATAGTCATGGATCAGATCCAGCCAGGCACTCAATGGAGACAGGTCTTCAGATAAACTGGGGCAGTTGTAAACGGATTGCACTATGTAACCGATATAGATTAACCAGGTTCAACTAACCCATTTCATTATATATATATAAGTTTTATAATGTCCATGCCTTTTAATAGTACACAGTACATTTCTAATTAGGAAGAAAGAACACATTAATAACTAAGTGGATAAAGGCCATTTATTTCGTGAATACTAATCATCAAGCACAATCATACATAGATATACATTTTGGGTTTTCAATTGATTATGATAATGGTAACAAATCTGACTCGCTTTTAATTCTGTTTCTTCTTTTGGCTGGTTGGTAAGTGCGCAACAAGGTGAAACGATCAAATACACTGGGAAAAATAGCACTCGTACATGTAAGTGTGAATAAATGGTTAATTCTCAAGCCATCAAAACAATAACGACCAGATCTCAGACATCACTTTGCAATACTGCGAGAATGACCTTTACATGCAAACACGCATACACACAAACACAAACGCATACACACTCACCAACTAGCCAAAACAAGAAACAGCAGTAAAAACGAGTCAGATTTGTTACCACTAGCATAATCAATTGAAAACCCAAAATGTATAAATATGTATGATTGTATAAGCGATGATTAGTATTCATGAAAGAAATGGCCTTTATCAACTTTGTTATTCATGTGTTTTTTGTTCCTAGTTAGACATATATATATATATATATATATATATATATATATATATATATATATATATATATATATATGCATATGACTATATATAAACTTTGACATATTAACAAAAACTTCTTGACTGATATAATTTATCCGTTGAAAGACTCACAGTGTTGCTTATATGATATTCATATTGTATATGGTGTATACACGTGTATATATAAGATGGACATATAGATATTTATAAAAAATGTGGGAAGAAACTACATGGTTGCTTATATGCTTATTTATATATGCGTAGATACAACGTGTGGACGTATATATAAATGGATGTTTTTATAAGATGTGGGTGCATATAATTATAAATAAGTAAAAAAATTAAAAAATAAAATTTAAATACAAAAGATTGCTAATTTATTTGATATATATATATATATATATTTATGATGCCCATTCCTTTTTAATTTACCACAGTATTCTTATAAATAGGAAAACACAGCAATTGTTAAGCAGAATCCAGCAACATTTGCCACAGAAATTGATTAACAAAGGCTTGCCACCGTCACGAAAATCAGCTATTTCCGATCATACATTAGCAACGGGGCACCCTGTCAATTCGACCAATTTCACAATTCTACATAAAGCAAAATCAGAAAAATTATTATTTATCTATGAAGCACTTTACATAAAACAACAAGCACCTGACCTCAATATTCAAAAGTTTCATCAACATGATATCCTTATCGACTGGCCAAGAATAACAAAATTCAACAACAATTTACTAGTATCCAGCCGATAAAAAACAGGCCCTCGACTAAAATCAACAAACGTACAATCGGATTGGCAACAAACTGAAGTGGAAATAACAGAGGCGCATACGATGACAGAAGTCTCCAAACAATGTAAGCGTTTAACACTGCAATCAACACTGGCGTTGTTACCACGTGAAAACTGCGCAACGAGGTGAAACGATCAACTATACTGGGAAAAATAGCACTTGTATATGTAACAGTGAACAATGAGCACAAATGGTCAATTCTCAAACTATCAAACAATAATGACAAGATATCAGACATCACTTCGCAATACTGCGAGAATGACCTTTACATGCAAACACGCATACACACAAACACAAACGTATACACACTCACCAACTAGCCAAAAACAAGAAAACAGCAGTAAAACGAGTCAGATTTGTTACTACAAGTATAACTACAATTGAAACCCAAAATGTATAAATATGTATGATTGTATAAGAGATGATTAGTATTCACGAAATAAATGGCCTTTATCCACTTTGTTATTTGTGTTTTCCTAATTACAGAAATATATATATATATATATACTTAACAGATAGGCTTATTAATATTTATATACATATTACACAGAGACATATATATGAGTTATTCTAAATATTCCTTTAAGATGTGGGGTGAACTCACATGGTTGCTTAAATGCTTATTTAGATATTCACAATGATATATGTAGAAGAATTTTTAGATTTTTATATATAAAGTGAGAAGAGCTCACGTGGTTGCTTATGTGGATTGAGATATGCATTATATGTATATATAAATAAATAAATATATAAATATATATATAATTGGTGTAGACGTGTTTTATATAATATATTCTTGATATTTATATATGCATATAAATTGTGAGTAAAAATAGTATATATACTATACTTCCAAGGGTGAATTGTAGGTCATTGAAGGTCAAAGAACCCATTTCATTGCTTAAAGACACACATATATATATGGCTAGATATATATGCATATAGATAGACATAGAAATAGATATATAAATATTATCAAAAGCGTTTTGACTGGTATAATTTATCCGTTGAGGGACTCACAGTGTTGCTTGTATGATATTCATATTATATATATGGTGTATACACGTATATATATATATATATATATATATATATGATGGATATATAGATATTTATTAAAGATGTGGGAAGAACCCACATGGTCGCTTACATGCTTATCTATATATGCATAATATATAGCGTGTGGAATTATATATAAATGGATGTTTTTATAAGAAGTGAGTATATATATATAATTATAAATAAGTAAATAAATAAAATTTAAATAATTTATTATATAGGTATATACATGATTTCGACACAGATATTTTAATGGAGAAACTAATTTATATAGGATATGAGTATTAATGTGTATTTGGTTGAGAGCCGATTTCGTTAGTGTAGACTCCGTATTCGGTCTTGTCAAAACGATAGAATAATACTATATATTCTTTCAACAGTTTTATTAACCTCTCTCTCGGTCTATAACCGATTGCAAGCTGGATGGGATTAGGTAAACTGGGGGCATGTGAGGATTACTGCAATATTGAAATCAAAATTTTGTTGATCTTTCTATGCGTCCGGAACAGCAATTAAAATATAGATATCAGTGATAGGCGTGTATGTCAATCCATTAAGTGTGCTTATAGTTATTCAATAAATGTCACTTTAGTAAAATACACATGTTTATAGGTAGTTGTGTGCGCAGAGGGGGACAGGGATAAGTTTTTGTATACATTTGAGTATTAGAGACTAGGTATGAAGACCGGATATTAGGAGGACAATTAAAAAATACTTTTGGAATTAAAATAAATATAAATATATCTGTCTTGAATGAGGATACCGCATTTGCCACAAGTTGTGTTTTATTGCTATGCGTATTGTGTCAAACCTGAAGATGATACTGGAAATGAGGTCTCGAAATATTATGGAAAAGAACTATGGCAAAATCT